>OVAU01000681.1:0-18610 GCA_900406315.1 Biscutella laevigata subsp. laevigata
TCCCATAGTAAAGTAGAGGGGTGAAAAATCCTGTTTACCAATCTCCTTGTCTGATTCCTTGAGTGGGATATATCATGCCATTAGGCGAGCCATTGATCAAAACTGAGAAGCTTACACTGGAAACACAACTCATAATCCAGGTTATCCACTTGTCTGCAAATCCCATTTTTGACATTGTCGTTTTCAGAAACTCCCAACTTAACTTATAATAAGCTTTAGATATATCAGTTTTCAAAGCTAGATAAGACTTTGCCTGCCTTTTTTTTTGTTCTAAGAGTGTGGTAGACTTCATAGGCAATTATAATGTTATCTGTTATCAATCTTCCTGGAATGAAGGCTACTTGTTGTTCTGATATTAAACCATCTAGATGACCTTGAAGCCTCTTAACCAAAATCTTAGAGATAATTTTATAAATTACATTGCATAGGGATATTGGTCTGAAATCTGCCATAGTATTTGGAGGAGTAACTTTTGGAATTAGACACAGATTCGTGTGATTGAAAGAAGAGCTCAAAGTTCTTGTCTCAAATTTTTTTTTAACATCGCTAGTTACTTGTTCTCCTATTTCAGGCCAGAATTTTTTGAAAAAAATCTCCTGTGAAGCCATCCGGACCAGGAGCTCTTGTTGGACCAATATCAAACACAGCACACTTGATTTCATCATTCGAGATTGGCGCCGTTAGTTGATCATTTATATCTTGCGTGACTCTGGCTTGGAAACCACGAAATATATCATTTTGAGATAATGTTCGAGGCGCCGCATACAAGCTTTGGAAGTAATTAACAGATACAGTAGCTATATTCTTATCTCCTCTCCATATATTACCTGAATCATCTCGAATAGAAGATATAACATTACGAGCTCTTCTAGTCCTTGTACAAGCATGAAAGTACTTAGTGTTTTTGTCTCCTTCTCTTAGCCATTGAATACGGCTTTTAGTTTTCCAGTACTTTTCCTCGGCAATGTAAGCTTTGTTTAACTGATATCTCAAAGAATTGATTTCGGAAGTTGTTAAAGAACCATTAGTTATACCCGAATCAAGACTGGATCGGATTCTTTTTATTTCCTCAGCAGAGTTAACATTATTGGATCTTTTCCAGAGACTTATTTCTTTACGGCAGTGGATAAGACGAGCAGGAACATATCTATTATCAATATTTGTGTTCTTATTCCATCCACGCAATACCGAATCTCTAAAACCAGGCTTATCAAAGCATATGCTATCATAGCGAAAGAAACCTCGACGAACTACATTTTCAGCAGAGATATAAGAGATTAACGGTCTGTGATCTGAAGTTCCAAATTCAAAGAATTCAGAATGAGAAGGCGGATACAAGCTAAGCCAGAGACTATTAACAAAGGTTCTATCTAAACAACAAGACACTGTATGAGAGCCTCTTTTTCCAATCCATGAGAAATGATTGCCATGATAACGAAGATCAATAAAATCATACACATCAACCATGTTTCTGAAATCTTGAAAAGAAGAATCAGGTCTCAATCGACCTCCCCTCTTTTCATTGTTATTAAGGATTTCATTGAAATCACCTAAAGCTATCCATGGTTGATCATTCCTACTAAGGCTTAAATGTTGCAAATGTTCCCAAACATGGTGTCTGAGACTAACAATGGGGTTACCATAAACAAAGGACAAATAGAAAGAAACTTCATTGAAAGTAATAAAACAGTCTACAATATTAGGAGAATGGGAAATAACTGAAACATGGAACAAAGATTTCCACATAACAACAAGACCACCACTAAGACCTTGAGGGGAAACTATGAAATAATTGCTAAAACCAAGACAAGCACAAATATCACGAACATAGTCATCATTTTGTTTGGTTTCGGATAGGCAAATGATGTCAAGAAGAAAGCTCTTGGATATCTCCTTTAATCGTCGAACAGTAAGGGCATTACCTAATCCCTGACAGTTCCAACAGGCTGTCCTCATGGAAATTGAGATTGAGAGAGAAAATATGAAATATAACGGTTATAGCAGAAGTGAAGAGAACATATAAAAATATGTCTCAGATGATTGTATAGCAATAGTTCTTCACGATTCCTGAAAGGAACCTGGGGATAAAGACCAGATCAATAGATCGTGTCGGAAAAATCGTGCCGAAGAAGGGCAAAAAACTTGAAAAACCAAATCGGAGACGTTCACCGGAAATCGCACAAAAAATCGCACTTTATATTAATAAAAGAAATTATTTTGTTCAATGGCGATCGAATTTTAACTTTTTGATAAGAACAGTTTATTTAATTCACCAGTCGGCAGTCACATAGATCTTCGTCTCCTATATCTCTAGCTAGGATGATTGCTATACTGATGTTACTTATGTTGAAATTTTGTTTCTCTATGATAATTTCTAGGAAATTAAACTAATATTTTTATTTTCATGGTTGTCCATTCTTGCCACAAAATGGGAGCGATTTGTCTCATTAAAGAAATGTGTATCCTCATTATAGAAAATCGATTTTCGATCTGAATATGATTAAGACCACTCAATTTAAACTACAAAACCACTTGCTTATTCTTATCAAATATTAATTAAACCATACAACTCATTTCAATTGTTATTTTATGTAGATATTTTGGTTCTATGTTTTGAATACTAAGCAACTTGTTTCTACAACCAAAAAGTCATAGTGAAAAGTAAATTAAATCTTTTCTTTTTTTCCAACTGAATCATATTAAAGCAATTGTGGAAAGCATTTTGGAATACCATAAACGAGTTATGAAACTAAAACTAAATCGACGAAAAAATAGAAAACCTCGAAAATTAAGCCGGCGGAATAACGAGATATCCTCAAAATTTAAGTCGAAAAGACGAACAACATAACCCAACACATAAAAAAAGACTAGGTTAAGCAAAAAAATACGAAAACTGGGAGATCAAATCAAAACCAAGTACATCAAACTAGTAGTTGGAAAACTATATATATACCAAATCAAAACCAATAATTTTCTTTCTTTTTTGTTAGCAAAAAAGATTTAGCAATTTTTTGGTAAATGATATTTGTACAGTGAATATCACTCAGACAATGTTCTATTTCTAGACAAACAACAAAACCAAGATTTCTATTTATAGACAAAATTTCCGGTTAGTTTATAATTGGGATCCACTACTAGTAACAAAGCATAATTCATATTAACTAAGAATCTAAACCTAAAAACGTGTTTTCATTTCTTTGAGGTACTTTAAGACTTACATATCTCTTGTAAGAGAATTATAGTAATGTTTCTCCAAGTTTGTTTGTTCTTAGTTAAAATGTAATATAACTGCAAAACCAATCTCTCGAAGTTCAAAGACACCACTAAAACATTTCTAGTAAAATAAATTTATAAAATGAAGGCGATGTGTCTCAATAACACAAATTTTCATTCTTATCATAGAAATATGCAACCACAAAAATTGATTTGAGTTCTGATCTAAATCCATATGATTATGACCACTAAACAACAAAATCATCACTTTCTTGTTATAATCATATCTTTCGGTACACACATAAATGTATTTTTCTATCGATTCATTAAAACCGGGATTAATATTAAGTGGATATTTTAGCAAATTATGTCAAGGTGATTTGAAATACTAATCATCAGTCTTTGTTTAAACCAAAAGTCATAGCGACAGCGAAAAGAGATCTTGAAATTTCTAGTAAATGACTTCTTTTTTGTTACCAAAAGATTTTAGCAATAGTACTTCATTTGTACTATATGCATGAATACAAATTATAGACAATATGTATTAGTTATAAGTTAAAATAAAAAACACTAAAATTTGTACCTAAACCACTTGACCATGCATGAAAACAAGCATTATTGGTAAATTTCTGATTCAGTCACCACCAAATTTCAATGATTCTTTTATGGAAAATCATTGAAAATTACGACTAAAATATCGGTGTGTAAATTTTCTCGATAAGTTTGCTTGGATTTTCGACAAACTCAAAATTATTGGAATTTGGAGATTTCCTGAGAATTTCCATCACTAGCTATATTAATCCTAGCCGCAAATAAAATTCCGACCGATTTCTAACAAATTCAAAATTGTGGGAGAATCCATAGAAAATTTGTTAAAAATAAAAAGAAAATTATCCACTAATTTGTCACCACTAAAAAAATATAATCGAAAATAAAATTTCCATTAATTTTCTATCATCATATTGAATAAGTGAAGATTATAGTTTTAGATATTAAAATAGTGGGGATCGTGGATAAGCCAGTATACTACGAACATCGATCTTATGATCTTATAGGCACAACACTTGGAGACCTATCGAGATAGTAATGATTGAAGATGAAAGTTGGAGATTAGTTAATAAGAAGTTTTAGAAGTAGATGATCTTGATTGAAATACTAACTAACTCACCTTAAATCTTCCAAGGGCAATTTGTCAAATCGATATATTTTGGATCGATCGTGGGCAAATTAACAGCTTTGGATGATTTTTTAAGGGATAACATGGAGAATTTTAGTGAAAGCTTGAAAGCCTATCGGAAATGTTTATCTGCTCTAGATGCGGAGTTAGGTGGAGTGCTTTGGGTTATGAATGTTTAAGTGAGAGAAGATTTTCTCATATTATCTTTGAGACCGGCTTTCAAAATCGATTTGGACTTAATTACACACTTGAAGGAAACTCTTATAGACTTTCAATTACATCTAATTTCTCGAGATCAAAATATTTGTATTGATGCCCTCAATAAAAGGGTACGAGCACGTGGTTTATCTTCTTTCCATATGTAAAACATAATGATTCAGTTAGAGAAAATCTTACTATTACTAGAAAAAGAGCTAAACCAGTACAAACAATAAACCAATATGCTGACATGTCCAAAACTAAAATGTTTAGAAATTCAAATTAAACAGATCTATATGTTACTAGTTCTTAAATTTATAAAAACTCAGAACTATATGAATTATAGAATATGTGTATGAGTGTATATCTATACAAAACGGTACAAAGAAATTCTTAATACAAAAATCAACTGGAGACCTAATATAACAAAAATATTAGACAAATAAAGTTTTAACTCTACACAAGTATATGCCACAAAACGAAATAAAAAAAAAAAAAAAAAAAAAAAAAAAAAAAAANAAAAAAATTAGAAAATCAACCTTCCAAGCTCCAACTTCAAATCTTCATTCTCTAAAGGAGTCAAGTTCAAATCCAAACACAAAACCCTCTTTCCATTACCACCACCGGATTTCTTCATCGTCATCGGCACCGGCACCAAACTCCGGCCAGCACCGCCTCTATGCTTCCTCATATGACCACCCAAGGCTTGCCCGACAGCGAACTCAGCACCGCATATAGGACACTCGTGTTTTACCGGTTTAACTCTCTTAGGAGAAGGAGGAGGGTGACCTTCAAGCGCCGCGGATCTACGGTGGCTAGCTCGATGACCTCCCAAGGCTTGAAACGATGGGAACTCTTTGTTGCATGTCTTGCAAGCGAAAACGCGGGTTTTGGTGTCGTTTTCGTGAGTCTTTGATAGAAAAATCAGACAATTTGCCATCTTGTTTATCATCTCTATATCTCTTTCCCTTTCCATCTTCTCTTTGTTTTGTTTGTTGTGTGTGTTTTTGGTTGAGAAATGAGAAAAAATGAAACGAAGACTTTTGTTGAATAATGAATTAAAGATATTGATCGTGTTGTATAAATAAGCGAAAAAAGCTTGGCTTACCTTTTTGCATTGACTTTTTTTGTTATAAGAAGAGTAGCTGAAATTCTTATTTTACCCTTTCCGCATGCTGAACAAACACCTCTCGTTGACTCTCCACGTTCAGTAATACTTTCGTATTATTTTATGTAAAATTAGCAAAATATAATAAAATAAAATAACACTAGATGTATTAGAGCACTTCAAATTGTATTATTATCGATAAACTAGATTGACATGTTAACAGAATCTATAAAACCATGAGTTAGTGCACTTCTTATTAATTTCTAGACCTTTTCATGAAATGTCATACAACACTACATGCTGAATTTTTCAAGTTTGTTCTTTTGGCTAAACTAGTAAAACTTAACATTGTAGAGAAAAAAACAAATATTCAATAAAACAAACAAATAAAAAAGAAAAACCATATTCGAATTCGTATTTTGCTTACCATAATTCTAGTTTAATTTTGTATAAAAGATAATCAATATAGAGTTAAAATATAAATGATATATCAACTCTATTATTTTCCATTTTTTTATCAAGGAATTTTAAATCATTTGGGTCGAGTCTAGATAGACGATCGTAGTTTCTTCAGATCAGATATCAAACATGTTAAATAAAAGCTAAACAATCCTCTTTTCAAGGATTCGAACTCCAAACCTCTTTTCTTTTAAGAAAATGTCTACCAAACATGAAGCTAATGAAATTGCTCAAATATCCAATTGATAGGTCCAAACATCATTGCTAAAAGATACTCCCTCCGTTCCTCAATACATGATGTTTAAAGATTTTTCACGTTGATTAATAAAACACAAAAACATCATTTAATTTATCTCTTTTTCATAAAAACACCATTAACTTCATCTATTTTAACCAATCAAAATTCATACTGCACAATATTAATGGTTTTTAGCTTTAAATTTTTGCATTGAAAATCGAAAACATCATTTAAAATGAAACAAAAATAAAAACCTAAAACTTCACTTATTGAGGAACGGAGGTAGTATGATTTATAAAAATAAATCACTACAAAAATATGATAGAAATTTTAAAATATATTAATGGTAATGGTTTTTAAAATAAATTCTGGTTTCATTTTTTAAACAATGTTAATGGTAATACATTTTCGTTTGTCGGAACTTAAATATTGTGATAAATGATATACATGTGATTTGAGTATATTTAGATTGGTTAGAATATTCATCAAATTTTCATGAAATGTGAGATTACTATATTTTTTAGATATGTTAAAACTACAACTGAAAAATATCATTAATCTAGCAAAAGTAACTATAGTTTACTAAATTACTTTGTTATAGAATCACTATTATTCCATTGTTCATCATACATAGATATCAAGGAAGATGCTTTTGAAGACGAAGAAATTACTACATTTTTGCATCAAGCAAGAGGAGACAACCCTCAAGATCCAACAAATTCTGGTATGCCAGATCAATGTATGTGGGTCAATCATGGACAACCCAATGATATTGGCTTATATAAGGGATCACACGGGTACCGACAATACCAAAAGCAAATGAATACTTTGGAGTCAAAATCCACTGTACGCAGAGATAGAAAATTTCTTGAGAGCCTTGAAGTGCTTGAAGGAAAAAAGAATCAGTTTAGTCCGGATGGATGGAGATAGACCGTATGAACCTTCTGAAGATGGCAGAAGACTCAAGCAACTGCCAACGTTCTATGTAGAACTTAACTTTTTCATAATTCTTAAAATTTATTTCTCAGGGTTTTCCCTTGTTTTTATCACTAGGTCTAGTAATGGTCGTGACGATTGAGACACAAATATCAGACCAAATTAATTCTCATGTAATTCAACAAATATCGGAGGAAGTACACTCTCAGATGAATAACTTTGATAAATTATAAATTAATATATAAAGTTTTAAAAAAGACAGATTGTCAACATTAAACCAAAATAGAAGTAAATTATAGATCTAGATGATAATGTGTGAATGCTTAATATTAGTATACAAATTAATGGAAATGACGACATAATGAAAAGGGTAGTTTTGGTAGTTAAAGAGGGAAGTACGGTAAGACTTTTTGGTACGGCAAGTTGGGGATGAGTCATATAAACGTCATTACAAAACCAAACTACGATAGAAGCAAAATTAGTCGTGAGTCAGACGCTCTAGAGTGTTTTACTATTCCTTCATTTTTATTTCATACTCTCACTTTTCAATTGCGTGCTTCTCAATCTCTCATTCATTCCCAAACATTGAAATTATCTTCTTCTTTTTTCATTTTATGTTACAAAAGAAAATATATTGAGACTGAGATTATCTTCATTCAACATCGAGCATGAAAACTACGTTTACGTGTTTATCTTCGATCATTTAGGTGTTGAACTTAATTAATTTCAAACCATTTTTTTCTGAGTTCATACTTAGTTAATACGTTCAATTTAAAACCATAATTATTTTTATTTCTTTCTTTCTTTTACTAAAGGAGATGTAAATCAACTTATTTTCATTAATCTCCGAAATGTAATTTACAAGGAGTGGATTATATATAGATATGACAATGATCAAGAACATCTCAATTAACGATTTCTATTTTAAAGTTTTTAAAATTCCATATTTAAATATTTTTTTAGTTTTTTTCCAAACTACTTCAAAAGTATTTTTATTTTACATAGTGGTCTTTATATTTTTCATAACAAATTTAAATTTATAAACTTTTTTATAAATAACTAGTGTATATGTTAAAATATTACAACAATATACATTATAAATGTATCTAGACTTGATAACAAACTAAGTACACTCAGAAAACAAGTTTTGTTTTTATAAAAACCAAGTTTTTAGTTGGTTAAAACAATATTAAAAATCTTAGTGGCTAATAAAATATATTTATCAATATAAAAAACCAAAAAAAAAAAATCTAGAAACTACAGATATCTTCGTTTTGATTAAGTATGGATTTGCCATTGACAAAAGAAAAGAGTAAGTCTGAATTTGATTGAGATTCGATTTGGTTCATTTTTTCTTCAATCCTTTCATTCAACACTTTATTTTACGTATGAATCACATGTGTTTTGTATCCAGGAATGTAAAACATCTAACTATCTAACGCTTGAAATCTATGTTCGTAAAAAAGATGTGTGAAATTACTTTTTAATCTAACTTTTTTTCTTGCTAATTACAGTAAGTCAGTAACTTTGAAAAATAATAAATTTTCAACAACAAAATCCGTACATTCAAAGTACATAGGCGCGCGTGAAGTTAAGTGTTCATATATATTTGGAAAAGTGTAGAAAATTGAATATAATAAAAAGTCCATGAAAAATGCCGCCCTTCACAAAGTAGAAGTTGAACATTAAAATATTTCAAATTGCATGTAAAAATATTAATAAAATACAATATTCCAAAGATTCTAGACTCAAAACTAGGCTCTCTAAGGAGTCTAAATTTTTTACCTAATTAACTTGCGTGGATGATTCTGTCTCACAAGAGAAGTTGAATATTTTAACATATATATTCCAATATTCTAGACTCAAACCTCTCTAATCTCTACGGAGTTTAAATTTAGCCTAATTAGTAGCTTATGATTGTTTTTACGCTTTATAATATCGCGTAGATAAAATCTTGTCTCACTTTAATTAGATTTAAGATTGTGTTTAAAATGAACTAATTATTTTGACTCCATTTTCGTTTTAGAAGTCAAAGAATTAGTGGCTTATTGCCGTACGTCTCATTATTGTTTTTGGGTTAGTAAGATGTCCAATCAGATTCTCAAGTTTGTCTTGATCTTAAGAAGAATACCATTCAAACTGAAACCAACTATATTTCAGTTTTTCTTAGTTCAACTTCACACACACATATACATATATATATATATATATATATATATATATATGAAGAAAATTTATACTATATAGTTTATTATTAGTCGATCATAACATCAACATCGGCAAAAGAGAATTGATACTTCAGCCCTCTATATATATCCATATAAATTACCAAGCTCAATAAATATACGAGTCTTTGTTATAGAGGATACATTCCCTTATGCCACTCTGCTCTATCTTTGAATTCAATACCGGTTTACTTGGTTATTGACTATTTTAGTTTAAGACTATTTTACTGGCTTACTTTGTTTGAGCTGTTTTGCTCAGCTCGTCAATTCTTCTTGGGCCTCTCTTAAGCCCATGTTCAACTGGATTGCGTTTTTCTCCAAGGCCCATCTTTCTTGCTCGAGTTTGTAACAATTGTTTAACGACTTCGCTATCTCTTTCTTCCTCGTTAAGTAACAGCTAGCTTCAGAGTTGAATCATGAAACATGAAATTCACAAGATCAGTTGATCGATAACCTAGATAGTAGAATTATGAAGGTTTCGTTCCTTCCCAGATGTAGAGAGAAATCTCGAACTGGGTAAACAAATTCTCGTGTGCATTTTTCACTACAAGAAAACACGCGATTAGCGACTCCAAATGTAGTCGCGAAAATAAGCGACTCCAAATGTAGTCGCGAAAATAAGCCACTCCAAATGTAGTCGCGAAAATAAGTGACTCCAGAGCTTCTACAAGGGCAACGTCTGACAAGTAGTGGCAAAGAAGTCGTAAAAGAGCGACTACAACAGTGTAGTCACTCTTTTGTGACTACTTAGCTACTCTCTGTCAGAAGTCGCACTCTTGTAGAAGCTCTGGAGTAGCAAAAACAACGTAGTCGCACAGTAATTGCTCTTTTACCGACTTGTAAGCTACTCCCCCACAAAAGTCGCAAAAATGGGTTAGAACACATTTTACATTTGGATTATAGGTGTATCAAACATAAGCCACTCCGTAGTCGCATGTTTTGTCTATATAATCTCATGAACTTCATAAAATGTAGTAAGAAAGAAGTGAGTAAAATAAAATTATGACAAATCCTTA
The DNA here is from genome assembly GCA_900406315.1 of Biscutella laevigata subsp. laevigata. Lineage (NCBI taxonomy): Eukaryota > Viridiplantae > Streptophyta > Magnoliopsida > Brassicales > Brassicaceae > Biscutella > Biscutella laevigata. The sequence continues at coordinate 10,571 of OVAU01000681.1, forward strand.
TAATAATTGGAATTCGAGAGAGTAGATGTATTAAAAAATGGATGAGGAGACAAACAATATTGTCGGCGACTTTTATGCCGGAGTTGCAGAATTCATGAACATGGCAAACAATCAGCCAACTGTCCATGTAGCAGTTGCAATAACGAAAAATTTCTATCGGGACTTAAAGTTTGGACGCATCTGTTAGGCAGAGGATTTATGCCTAATTATTACGTTTGGTATTGACATAGGGAGGAATTGAATGTTGATTTCGGAACAAGTTCTAATTATTATGTCAATACTGATCAACCAAGTCATAATGAACATCATGAAGATGTGGGTAATAATATGGGTGATATATATGTGGAGATGGTTCATGATGACTTTAATGAAACTTTGATGTTTGATAACCAAGACAATCATATGAATGATCACGGTAATCAAAATCCAGTAGAACCAAACGAGAAGGAACGTCCAAATGAGGAGACAAGGAATTTTTTCAACATGTTGGAAGCAGCGAAAAATCCATTGTATGATGGTTGTCATGAAGGGGACTCGCAGTTATCTTTAGCGGCAGAGTACATGAACCTGAAGGTAGATTATAATATGGGAGAGAAATGCGTAGACGGTTGGACTCAACTAATTTCGAGGATTTTGCTAGACGATAACTAAGCGACGGGTTTGTATTACGAGACAGATAAACTGATGCATAATTTACGTCTCCCATATCATACAATTGACGTGTGTATCGAGAATTGTATGATATACTGGAAAGAAGATGAATCATTGGATGAATGTAAATTTTGTCAAGCACCCTAGTATAAGCATAGCGACGGACGGGCAAAAATACCATATAGTCGTATGTGGTATTTGCCGATCGGGGACAAAATAAAGAGAATATATCAGACATAGAAGAATGCTAAAGCAATGAAATGGCACGCAGATCATGACTTAGAGGAGGGAACAATGATTCATCCATTGGATGCAGCAGAATGGAAAAGTTCTCAGCATAACATCCTAGCTTTGCTAGAGAAGCAAGGAACGTTTACCTCGAATTGACGGATGGATTTAACCCATTTGGTATGTCACGACATCATTCTTTATGGACTGTGATTATGACTCCTAATAACCTGCCCGCAGATATGTGTATGAATGCATAATTTTTATGGTTGACGATTTGAACTCAGGGCCGAAGCTTCCATGAGATAGTTTTGATATTTTCCTTCGTCCTCTGATCGATGAGTTAAAAGATCTTTGGTCAACTTGAGTTGAGGCATACAATATATCAACTAGAAAGAATTTTAACTTAAGAGTTGTACAGATGTGGATGATCAGTTACTTTCTAACATATAGTATGCTCACGGGATGGACAACCCGTGGTAGATTATCGTGTCCAATATGCATGGACGATACAAAGGCATTTCAATTGCCAAATGGTAGGAAGATGTGTTGGTTTGATTGCCACCAACGATATCTTCCTATTGGTCATCCATTAAGGAAGAATAAAACAAATTTTCTACACTTTGGATATTTATCCAACGAATCTGTGGCTGGTTCGCAAGTTTCTTACAAGCGAATTATGCAAGTGAATCCACGAAAAAAGTTCTAAATGGGGTGGGAATGGTCACGAGGTAAAGAAGACAGGATATGGTAAGACGCATAATTGGCACAAAGAAAGCATATTTTGGGAGTTGTCATACTGGAAGGACTTCAATCTACGACATAATATGGATGTCATGCATATCGAGAAGAATTTCTTTGATAACATCTTGCACACCGTGATGAATGACGACAAATCAAAAGACACAAAGAACTCTAGAAAGGATTTGGCCCAATTCTGCTCAAGGAAAGAGTTGTATCTAGATTCTCGTGAAAGAGCTCTTATTCCTATCTTTTGGTTGTCCGTAGTTGCCAAGGAACACTTATTGGAATGTGTCAAAAATAAGGTTAGATTCCCAGATGGATATGTGTCAGACCTAGCTACTTGTGTAGATAGGGATGGAGGGAAGTTTTCGGGTATGGAGAGTCATGATTGTCATGTATTCATGGAGCGGTTGCTTCCGTTCATTTTTGCAGAACTCTTACCTCGAAACGTACATCTTGCTCTATCTGGTACGTAAATTTTATATGAGAAGTACTTATACTTTAACTGTAAAGTAGTATATATATTTACTAATAAATGAATGTATATAGAACTCATGAGTAGGCATTGTAAGCTTTTTACGAGACTTGTGTTCAAGATCTCTACAACATAATCAGGTGCAAATTATGAAGGAAAACATATTCATAGTTTTATGGAATTTAGAGAAGATATTTCCAACGGGCTTTTTTGATGTGATGGAGCATCTCCCCGTACATCTTCCATATGAAGTCGAATCCAGTGGGCTTGTACAGTAAGGTGGATGTATCCATTTGGGAGGTTTTTCAAGAAGTTGAAAAGCAAGGCAAAAAACAAAAGATATGCAGCTGGATCAATCGTGAAATCATATGTGAATGACGAAATTTCTTATTTCTCTGAGCACTACTTTGCCGCAAATATACAAACAAAAGCAAGGTAAATTTGATGACATATATAATTTGTTGTAAAATTTTATGAGATAAATAATTTGTTGTAAAATTTGATGACACATATAAGTTAACTAGATTTGACAAAGGTGAAGCCTCTGTTAATCGTGTCGGTGATATACAAGATATATTCAGACTCGTAGGACATGAGAGTGGAAGATGTAAGGAGATATGGTTTGATGAAAGAGATTACCATTGCGCACACGCATATGTTTTGCGTAATTGTGATTACTTTTGGCCACTTGAGAGGTATTTTGCGTTATTGTCAATATTATATAGCAAATAAAATTTTAAAATTGATCATGTTGTTGTTCTTTATGTACTATATATAACATGTTTGAAGCTCAGATTCGTTTCACGTTTCCGACTCTAACGGAAGATGAAGTTTCCAAGAAAAGAGACACAGATTTCCCTATGTGGGTTAGAGAATACGTAAGTATACAATGATTAAACCAATATATATATATATATATGTATATATATATCTTGCAATTGTAATAGTCTAATATATATGTATTATAAATTAATAGGTGCTTACTAGAAATGGGACAAAAGAGGAGTTTCCAATATGAGTTTAGGAGTTAGTTCAAGGCCCCATGAATCAGACAATGACGTGGCCCATATATTATACGAGAGGTTATATGTTCCATACACGAAGTCACGGACATCGAAGGAAAACATATAGCTACATAATATGTGTGAAGGAGAAAATTATGCAGATTCATCTGATGAAACTGATTTTTATGGGAACATAACAAATATCATGCAGTTACAGACGCATGATTGGTGAACTTGTAGATCACACTGTTTAAACGTGACTAGTATGTCCCCACATACGGTAAAGGAACAAGAAAGAGCAACGACAAAGAGTAACAATGATGTTATTGACGTTCTTGCATTCGAAAAATACGAGCCATTTATTTTGGGTAATTAATTATTATTTAATTTTATCATCTTTTACAAAATAATTTATTTTTACTAATATTGCAACTTCTCATGTTGATAAGGTTTGCTATGTACCATACCCGTGTAGGAAACAACCGAAGCAGTCATGGCTCAATGTTATAGAAGTCAATCCGCGTGGAAATATTTCGGGAGCATACAAAGACGTACTACCAACTTTTTTGCAACAAGAAATCGACGTTGTTGTTGAAATAAATACGATTGAAGAGGTGGCCGTGGATAATTTAGCTGATAAATCAGGAGCAAGCGACGATATTATTTTCACCGTTGAATATGAGGAACTGATGATGAATTTTTTTTGTAATTTATCGATTTTTGATGATGATGATGATGAGGAAAATGATGAACAATAAAATTATGTTGTAAATCTTCTCTTGTAGACTTAATAACCTCTTGACTATTTTAATATATTTCTAATTATATGGTTATAAGATTTTATAATTTGGACAACGATTTTTAAAAATACTTAAATCGAACAAGTTATTAAGAAAATGAAAAACACATTATATATTGTTATCCATATTCAATAATCGAATGTGTTAGAATGGCTCGCTGGTTCCTTCCCAATGCTCAAGCTCTCCCCCTTCCGATAGCCTAAGGTTCGAACCTGAGCAACCGTTTTATATTTTTCGCATAACATGAGTCGTTATGTAGTAGCGAAAGAGCGAATCCGTGGAGATTCACCTTGATTGGTTACATGTAATATAACAGGGGTCGCTCCAGAGTAGCAAAAGAGCGACTCATGAGCGACTCAATGGAGATTCACCCGGATTGGTGACAGGTAATATAACAGGAGTCACTTCGTAGTAGCAAAAGAGCGACTCCAAAGCGACCACCCGTGGTTTAGGCAAACCCATGTAACCCTAAACCTTGTGTAGTCGCTCTGGAGTAGCAAAAAGAGCGACTCTTGTACCATTTTTTAGTTCATTCCACCATTTCTCTATGTTAAATTTGCTTCGGGTCTTATATAATCAATTTGGTATGATAAAACCATTACTAGACTTCAATTATAGACTTTTGAAAGAAAAAAATTAAAACTCCCAAAATTGTTACATAACTATAAGATTAGCATAACACTTAACAAGAAACCTTATTCATCCTAGTTAATCATAAATTCTTTTAATATTTATTTTGTACGAATTACATGGTTATAAGAGTTTATATGTTTGAAACTAACGATGTATCAGTGTTTTATAATTTGGACAACGATTTTAAAAATACTTAAACCAAACAAGATATAAAGAAAATCAAAAACACATTATATATTTATTATTCATATTCAATAATCGAATGTGTTACAATGGCTCACTGGTTCCTTCCCAATGCTCAAGGTTTCTCCCTTCTGATAGCCCAAGGTTCGAACCTGGGCAACCATTTTATATTTTTCGCATAACATGAGTCACTTTATAGTAGCAAAAGAGCGACTCCAAAGCGACTATGTGGAGATTCACCCGGATTGGTGACATGTAATATAACTGGGGTCGCTCCATAGTAGCAAAAGAGCGACTCCTGAGCGACTCAATGGAGATTCACCCGGATTGGTGACATGTAATATAACAGGAGTCGCTTCGTAGTAGAAAAATAGTGACTCCAAAGCGACAGCTCGTGGTTTAGGCAAACCCACATAACCCTAAACCTTGTGTAGTTGCTCCAGAGTAGCAAAAAGAGTGACTCTGAAGCGACTCTTGTACCATTTTTTAGTTCATTCCACAATTTCTTTATGTTAGAATCGCTTCAGGTCATATATAATCAATTTGGTATGGTAAAACCATAACTAGACTTCAACTATAGAGTTTTGAAAAAAAAATTTCTAACGCTCGAAATTGTTACATAACTATAAGATTAGCATTACACTTAACAAGAAACCTTATTCATCATAGTTGATCATACATTCTTTTAATATTTATTTCGTTCAAATTACATGATTATAAGAATTTATATGTTTGAAATTAAAGACATATCAGTGTTTTATAATTTGGACAACGATTTTTAAAAATATGTAAACCGAACAAGTTATATAGAAAATGAAAAACACATTATATATTATTATCCGTATTCAATAATCGAATGTGTTACAATGGCTTACTGGTCCCTTCCCAATGCTCAAGCTCTCCCCCTTCCGATAGCCCAAGGTTCGAACTTGGGCTAACATTTTATATTTTTCGCATAACAGGAGTCGCTCTGTAGTAGCAAAAGAGCGACTCCGGGGAGATTCACCCGTTTTCTTGTACAGTCGCATGACGTAGCCACGGCCGTACACGGTGGCCTCTTTCCAACTTCGCCGACAGTTTCACCTTCTTTTTGACATCTCTCTCGACTACATCTCATCATTTCCCCTGAAAACCGAGCACACCAAGTTCCAGACTCATTCAATACGTTTAGGTTGTGAGAATAGGATTAAATTGCCTTAGTACGGTCGGCGTAGCCGTACACGCCCGTATCCGACAACCCCGTTTCAACTCCATCAGCCTAATCTCTCTTTGCCTGGAATCTTTTGCGACTATCTTTCTTATCTTCCTTTTATTTGAAGGTCTAACAAGTTTGGTGACGTTTGGCCGTAGGTTTTGTCGGAAGCCACCTCTTGGCCACCTCCTCCAGCCGGCCTAAGGCGACTTGAGTTATCAAGCGTTCGATTGTGCAACTGGGAATACGTCAGTATAGAGAGCAAGGTCAGACAGATTCTATAGGGAATGGGCATAGAGTCGATCTTGGAGTTGCGCCGTCCCAGATTATGGGAGCACACATGCACATTTATAGCCTCGCTGGAGGTTACATTCCTAGTAAATGGCGAGATAGATGATTGAGCTGATGGGTTTATAGAGTCCACAAGGTGAGATGATGTTACCCGTCAGGGTACATATATTCACTCAGATTGCAAAGGTGTTCAGTTTGCTTATAAATGAGTGCTATACTGGCCGCTTCAACCTGAGGAGTGCGACATCGTTTGGAAGACCATTGGGTCTAAGCAGTTTGCAGCAGGGAAGGTCAAAGGATCGCTTATCCGACATCCCGCACCAAGGTATGTGCACAAGATTCTCACGCAATCATTTAATGCGAGGCGTGAAGTTGGGGAAATCAGCGAGGACGAGATTACTTTCTTGAGTCATGGACTCTGCCTCGTGCTTCGTGCACTCCATTCCAACGATGAGTTGTTCCCGGGACAGTAAGACATGAAGATCAGTCCGGTGAAGCTGCTTTGTGCACGTTTTATCGATTTGTAGAAGTGGGGATAGACGAGAACAGATCAGAAAAGCTCAGTATTGGGAGTTTTGTAACTCCTATCTTGGAACTTGCTAGAGTTCACTTGCCACATGATGATGAGGGTGTCCAACCAAGGAGGATAGATACCAAGTATCTCAGGATGGATACCAAGTCTCTCAGGATGGATACCAAGTATCTCAGGATGATACAGTTTTTGGGTGGCATGATCAAGGAGAAGTTTATCTACAGGTTTTCAGCTAATGGACATGATCGCCACACTCTTCTTCCACACACAGCAATCACCACATTTGATACCCCGAAGAGCATTGTCTTCAACCCCGGTCAGCAGTATATCCTCTATCCACACTGTCTAGAATCAGAGGTTTATGTTTCAGGAGCTGATAGAGAAGAGCATCCTGCTGATCCATCTCTTACTTTAACTTATTACAGTGGGTGCCCTTCCACGGTCTCTGGAAGCAGCCGCTACTTAGCTTCACCAGCACCGTTCCCGATCAGACTGAGACCTGTCCAGGAACTCCATCTTGATAACCACATACTGACTCGATGGAATCTCTTCCAGGACCGAGTGATTAAGAAGTTAGAGGCAGAGGTGCGGAAAGAAAAGAAATTGGGTAGAGCAATGGATAAGATGGCTCACAACATGGAGAAGCTCACTGGTATGATCAAGAGACAAGCCAGTTGCTCTGGGAATGGTTCAGATGCTATTGATGCAAGATTCCTCGATCTTTAGGAGGAGGATTTGGTTGACTCCAATGAGGAGATGTTGCCAGGCAGGCGCACGGCGAGGAGAGGGAGAAACTCGGACGCAGGACCACGAATGTCAATACCACCCCCTCAGCGCCCTATCACGGACAATGAGTCCCCAACGTTCTCCTTTGATGGAGAATTCGATGCCTCCCGCCACGTTTATTGAGGTCCACTCTTATCTCACATTTGTACATACTTGCATGTTTTTTCTTTCTTTATTTTCGGTTTCTTTCCTTTCTTAGACTTACACAGAGACTGTGAAGTTTAAGTTTTGGGGAGGAGACCTCTTTGTGCTGATGCTTGTTTGTTGTTTTGTTTTCTTTAATTGAGTCTCATATTTGTGCATTGTAGATAAATATGATTTTTCAAAAAAACCAAAAAAATAAATCATCAAATTTTTTTTCAGATTTCATTGCATTGCATATTTGTTTAGGATTGAGTCACATGTAGTTTGTATTGCATTGTTTTCAAAAATGAACCCTTAGTCTTTGGATTTTGTTCATTGCAATCATCTCTAATAGTTTTGAAAAGTCTTGAAGTCCTTATGTTGAATCATGGTGCTTA
>OVAU01000682.1:0-18587 GCA_900406315.1 Biscutella laevigata subsp. laevigata
AATAGAAATTTAACAACCAATGAAAATATGACAAATGTCAAACTCTACCTTATTACTTTATAATATAGATAAAAAGACAGTGCATGACGTGTCAAAATATCATTTGATGAGTTTTGTTCAACAATTCTATCCTAATTAACAACAACAACAACAACAAAAAACTGGGGTTTTATGAGGTTTTAGGGAAGACGAAGCTCAAGCATAAATATACAGTTTTTCAATTCAGTTGCAAATTCAAGCTTCAGATTGTTGCTACCACAACTCCAGGTTTCTTGATTTGATTCAAACCTTAATTCTTTTCTGATTTCTTCAATCGTTTGTTTTGGTTGAATTTTGTTTCAGAGGAATGAATCTCCCATTCTCGACACAGTTCACTTTTCCTGTTAAAGAGAATGGATTCAGCCTTTCCCCATTATTTTCCGGCGTTTCTACTTCTCCCCGTTGTAAAAGAAATCGTTTTGAGGTTTCTTCGTCTTTTGATTCGGTGAAGATTATGGCCTACTCGGTTAGTTTTAGATTTTTCCTGAATCTCTCGTGATTACATGAGTTGCGTAATGGCTCAATTTGAAACCTTTTTTCTCTGACTTATGGATAGAAGGGGAATTTGATGAGGTCCATAAGAAATATGAAAGCTTTTGGATTGGTTGATAAACTTGGGAAGAAGTCATGGAGAAGAGAAGAAGAAAGCGACAGTGAAGATGAAGAAGGCGAAGTAAAAAAAGATGCCTCTGGCAAAAGAGTTAGTGATGAAGCAAGTCTCGATGATCCAGAAGAGAGACGGGAATGGAGGAAGAAGATAAGGGAGGTTATTGATAACCATCCCGATGTTGAAGAAGATGAAGAGATTGACCTCGTTGAGAAGAGGAGGAAGATGCAAAAGCTTCTTGCTGATTACCCACTTGTTGTAAACGAGGAGGATCCCAGTTGGCCTGAAGATGCTGATGGTTGGGGGTTTAGCTTCAACCAGTTCTTCAATAAGATAACGATTAAGAATGAAAAGAAGGACGATGATGATGATGATAATGATGGAGATGACAGTGAGAAAGAGATTGTTTGGAAAGATGATAACTACATACGTCCCATCAAAGATCTTACAACTGCAGATTGGGAGGAGACGGTGTTCAAAGATATCAGTCCTCTCATGGTTCTTGTTCACAACCGCTACAAAAGGTTGGTTGTAACAGTTTTATTCACTACTGGTCTCTTTCATTTCCTCATACTTGACTTTTGCCAAATTTTCATGTCTTGTTTTGCTTGTCAAAATGCTACACATTTAGAACTATTCCTTCTCATCCCTTAACCTGAATAGTGAATAGGTTATAAGTTTAGAAGTTTCAACCCTTATTGTATTTCAGACAGATCTAGCTTTCTTGTTTGAATTTGATACAAGTATCAGCTAATTTCAGGCCAAAGCAAAATGAAAAATTCAGGGAAGAACTAGAGAATGCGATTCAAGTAATATGGAACTGTGGACTTCCTTCTCCAAGAGTAAGTTTGGAAATCTCTTTACCATCTCTAAAACCATTCTTGGATCTTTTTGTATGTTTCTGGTCTGTGCTTAATCCTTCTGGGTAATGTACTTCCAGTGTGTTGCCATTGATGCTGTGGTTGAGACAGATTTGGTCTCTGCTCTGCAAGTATCTGTGTTCCCTGAAATAATCTTTACTAAAGCCGGAAAGATACTTTACCGTGAGAAAGGTAATCTCTCTCGACCCGTAACTGTTGAGTACCAGAATCCCTAACCTTTTTGGTTGTATTTAAACATATTTTGCAGGCATTAGAACAGCAGATGAGCTTTCAAAAATCATGGCTTTCTTCTACTATGGAGCTGCAAAACCACCTTGTTTAAATGGTGTGGATAATTCTCAAGAACTGATTCCTTCAGTTGATGTAAGTGTCAATTGATCATTGATCTTTTATGTAAAGAAGTTTCTTCTCTAGTCTGAAGAAAATGTATGAACTGTTTGAACGTGAAATATACGTTTTTGTGTTTCGTTTCTCAAAGTGCTATTTAAAGAAGATGATAAATTGTGAGTCTCATAAGCATAGACTTCGCGCTTTACGCCATGTTTCTCTCATGCGACGTGCTCTCTTCTCCATTTCTCTCTCGCTCTCTCTTTCTCTCTCAATCTCTCCTTCCCATTTCCTCTTCATGGTTGGATATCGTCCCGATTTCCAAATTTCAACGTTTGGCCACTTCCTTTTTGATCTTCTTCTTCCATGGATTCGGTTATTATCGAAGCAGATGAGCGGGAGGAGTTGGCGTCCGTCGCCCTTCCTCATCCACCACCGCGTAAGACACATTCCTACAATGAGCAATACGAGCTGAAGCCCCACCACCCGATCCGAAAATATAGCCTCGACGAAGGCACTAGATCGGATGTCGAAGCCGTTTATTTTGATTCTTCCGACGGCGAGACAGAACGAGTAGTCATCGTAGATGGAAGAACCAGTGGTGACAGACGCAACGGGGAGGATCACGGTTTTGTCACGCATCCGAGACCACCAGCATCGCAACGCGGTGTAAATGACTGTGGCGGGGAGGACGATTTCGAGCCCCTTCCGGAATTCATTGGCGCAGGAGGTGGTGTCGACGTATTTAAGGTGCCGTTGCGCGCGGCGGTGAACCCCGGACGGCCACCATTTATTGATTTCCGGCCGCATCCGTTGAGAGACACCCAAACGGGAAAATTTCTGAGAAATCTTGCTTGTACGGAAAGTCAGCTATGGGCGGGGCAGGAAAATGGCGTGAGGTACTGGAACTTGGATGATGCATACAAGATCTCCGTCGGGCAGGCAAAGCGAGGGGATGAGGATTCAGCGCCGTTTCATGAATCTGTAACCATCTCGCCTGCGTTGTGTTTGATGGTCGACAACGGCAATAGGCTTGTGTGGAGCGGCCACAAAGATGGCAAAGTTAGGGCTTGGAAAATGGATCAGCCGTCTACTGCTATTGCACATGACTTAAAGCCTTTCAAGGAACGACTCTCTTGGCAAGCTCATCGTGGTCCTGTGAATTGTATTGCCTTTAGCTCATATGGTTAGTGTTCTCTGATTATATGGGGTTAATGTAGATTTGGATGGTTTGTTATAGCAGAGACGAACAGTATTTCGGTTCTCAATTTTTTCTCTCTTTCTTTTGTTTTGTCTTGAATATGATGCAGGTGATATGTGGTCAGGCTCTGAAGGCGGTGTGATTAAAGTATGGACTTGGGATTCTATAGAGAAGTCTCTTGTGCTTAAACCGGAAGAGAAGCATATGGCTGCATTGTTAGTGGAGAGGTCTGGCATTGACCTGAGGAGCCAAGTTACTGTCAATGGTACATGCAGCATATCTTCGTCAGATGTCAAGTTTTTGTTAGTTGATATAGTGAGAGCAAAAGTGTGGGCTGTGCAACACCTCTTATTCTCGATGTGGTAGGCACTTTTCCCACTGAGAACTATGGCATGTCACTCTTCAACTGATTTCTTATATGCACTATGAAATGTCTTAGTTAATTAGATGAAATGTCTCAGTTAATCAGAATATTTAGAACTTTCTCTTTTGTGTTTCTATTTTGATCATTCGAGAGAGATCTATCCGTGCAGGGATGCTCAGAATAAAGACCTTGTAAAAGTTTTCAATATTGATGGGCAAATTGAAAATCGTGTGGAAATGCCACCCCAAGGTCAACAAGTTGAAGAAGCAAAAGTGAAGTTCTTCTCCACAACAAAAAAGGAAAAACCACAGGGATTTCTGCAAAGATCGCGCCATGCTATAATGGGGGCTGCAGGAGCTGTTCGTCGAGCCGCAACTAGAAGTACAGGAGCTTTTGCAGAAGATAATAGGAAAATAGAAGCTATTGTGATAGCGGCAGATGGATTTATATGGACTGGAAGCATGAATGGCGTAATTGCTCAGTGGGACGGAAATGGAAACCGCTTGCGGGAGGTGAATCATCATCAGCAAACTGTTCTGTGCTTTTGCACTTTTGGTGATCGAATATATGTGGGTTATTCAAGTGGTTGCATCCAGTTCTTGGATCTTGGCGGAAAGCTAATTGCAAGCTGGGTTGCACACAATGAACCTGTGGTAAATCTAGCAGTAGGTGGTGGTTTCGTTTTCAGCTTAGCCACTCATGGTGGTGTAAGAGGATGGAATGTGAAATCTCCAGGACCTCTGGACAGCGTAATTCGAAACGAGTTGTCTAAAAGGGATATTATATATGCCCGAAGAGACAGTGTTAAGATCTTGATTGGTACCTGGAATGTTGGTGAAGGACGGGCTTCACGGGGGGCCCTTACGTCTTGGCTGGGTTCTGCTGTTTCAGATGTCGGCATTGTCGCTGTTGGGTTGCAAGAGGTGGATATGGGGGCGGGTTTCCTTGCCATGTCTACCGCTAAAGAAACGGTAACTCCCTTTGTTACAGTTATATTTTTTTCAAATGTTATTTACTCTTGACTGATCTTGCTTAGATTCCAAAAGAAATCTACTGAGAAAGGTCGGAAATCAAACCAAAGATTGATGATTGTTTGCATCTGTCCAGTGCACTTTACGAGAAATGAGGCTCTTCCCAATTGGATGACCCTTACTGATCTGCAATCATTTTCTTTCTGAGTTTACTAGTAGATTCTGAATCTTTATCTGTTTGGGTCCAACCCTCCTTTCAGTTGACAGATACATGTGGAACGATTACGTCCCTTGTTGGTTCCTCAATCGTTTGGCAAAACCGGTCCGCTACTACCTAGGGATGTTCTGGCTATTGAGAAGAACTGTCTTCACTAGCATATAGAAAATGTTGCATGTGGATTCATATGCTTAATTATGGGATTATGTTGTTGTGTGCATAATATATGTCAGCTTTGCTCAGATTTGGTTTCCGGTTGTAGGTAGGGGTTGAAGGAAGTGCTGTGGGTCAATGGTGGCTTGATGCAATAGGAAATGCAGTGGATGAGAGAAATACTTTCGAACGTATGGGTTCAAGGCAGTTGGCGGGACTGCTTATATCTCTTTGGTAGGTGAAATGTTCATTTCAGACGTGTTGCATCTTTTGAACAACTATCGTGATCTTTCCTTACATAGCACCTGAAGTCCTTCACTTGTCTTAGAAGTGTAAAGTTAAATCATAATTCCAGGTGAAACATCTTTTGTCACCTCATGTCTTATAACTTTCTGCTTAGGGTGAGAAAGGATATTAGAGCACATGTTGGAGATCTTGATGTCGCAGCAGTTCCATGTGGCTTTGGCCGTGCCATTGGCAACAAGGTCTGTGTCTTTAAGGCTATCTCTCACTTGGTTCTGTGCAGCTACAAAAATCAATTAGTCTGATATATGATCCAATAATCAATGATAACGAATGTCATGGCTAATCTCTGTTGAGGATGAGTCAACACTGTTGATCTTATTGCTCACATAATAATGTTCTTACGTTGTCAAAAACAGGGAGGTGTGGGTTTGAAAATCAGAGTTTACGACCGAATTATGTGCTTTGTGAACTGTCACTTGGCTGCTCACTTGGAGGCAGTTACTCGGAGAAACGCTGATTTCAATCACATATATCGATCAATGGTCTTCTCTCGAGGACAAAGTGTATATACTGTTGCAGCTGGTATAGTGTCGTACCTGTTTTTGTCTTGCTCACTTGGCTCTACATGTACTTATTTTGGCTGATTTATTCTTTTGGCCCTCTCCCTTGCAGCCGGTTCTTCAACATCTGCTCAAGCGCTAAAGAATAACCCTGTATGAACTTATTACCTTAGCGTTACTCACAGCATTCACATTTTTGGTTCACATTCTCAGTCTCCAGCTTCTTGTTGTTTGTCCCTTCTAATGCTATTCTTTCTCAGAATACAAACATCAGCACGGAGGAAGAGAAGTCTGATTTAGCAGGAGCAGATTTTGTTGCATTTTTCGGTGACTTCAATTATAGGTTGTTTGGTATAACCTACGACGAAGCGAGGGACTTCATTTCACACCGATCTTTTGATTGGCTCAGAGAGAAAGACCAACTTAGGCAAGAGATGAATGAGGGAAAAGTGTTTCAAGGGATGCGTGAGGCGTTGATCACCTTCCCGCCGACTTACAAATTTGAAAAGAACAAGCCAGGTCTAGGAGGTAAATACTCTTTCATGAGTTTGTGGCTCAATTTCTCAATAACCAAACAAGCTTGTAGAAAGAGATACATTTGGACTAAGTACCTAATTTCTACCGCTTCTCCTATCTCCAGGGTATGATTCTGGGGAGAAAAAGCGAATACCCGCATGGTGTGACAGAGTTATATACAGAGACAACCAATCAAGCCAAAATTCTGAGTGCAGTTTGCAGTGCCCTGTAGTTGCGTCGACTTTAATGTAATTTTCCATCACGAGATCTCATGATCTTTCTGTCTCGTTCCTTTCACCTTCCATCTTTCCCACCACCCTATGCGTTGTGTTTGTAGGTACGAAGCTTGCATGGATGTGACCGAGAGTGATCACAAACCTGTGCGCTGTAAGCTTCATGCTAATATAGCTCACGCAAACAAAACTGTGCGTAGACAGGAGCAGGGGAAAATAATAAGCTCCGATGAAAGATTCACAGCCCTGTTCGATGAACTAAGATTGGTTCCAGAAACATCAGTGAGCACCAACAACATTCTTCTCCAGAGTCAGGACACTTTCATCTTTACAATCAGAAACATTTCACCGACGAGTAGAGTTATCTTCCACATCCTATGCAAGGGTCAGACCATCGTTAGAGATGATGGAGGAGGCACCTTTGGTCTCCCACGCTGGCTCGAGGTTATTATTCTCTGATTTTACATCAATGAATCGCTGCTTTTAGCATTTTTCTTCTCAAGATTTAGTGGTTAAAGGGAAACCTTTTTTCTAGGTTTCTCCAGGAGCTGGGATGATAAAACCAGATGCTTCAGTGCAGGTGAAGGTTCATCATGACGACTCTCAAGAAGAGCCCACTGATGGCTTCCAACAAAACTCATTCTGTGAATACACTTGTGACAAAGAAGTGACCCTAATGATAAACGTCCAAGGAACCTGCTCGATCAGAACAATAAGCCACGCTATCAAAGTTCGCCACTCCTCAACAGCCAAATCACTCAGTCTCACTCATCACAAAACCAACAGCATGACAAAGAATCTAGAGGGTTCCAATCGTTACCAGCCAGATCATAACCGCGGTGGAAGCAACAGACACAGAAGCGACGACTCCAGTAGACGGGGCTGATATAACATCACAGCTATAGCTAGATCTTAGGCAGGGATTCGAGCAGAAAAGCTGTGAAAGCCATCAAAAGAAAAATGCATCCAGACCCAGTAGGAGATCAAGTTTCTGATATTCACAACTAAAATTCGAGTTTCGTCAGGTTTCTTCATTTTCATTCCTTGATTCATTGGATATTATAAAACTGTAGACTTCTTTGATACTTCAACGAACTTGTAACACATCTGTTAATCTACTTGAGAAGCTCGAAAGTTATCGGATAGCAATAGCTTACAGGTAAAAAATACAAGTATATATTGGTTATTCTTCCATGAGGAGATCTTGATGTCCAAACTCTCTACAAATGGGTTATTCATAGTGCATACATTCTCTTGTTAAACTCACCATTGAGAATCTCCGAATCAGACGGCATATGAGACATAGAGAAAGACTGTGACTTGCTTCTTTCTTTCCTTATGCTCCTCATTTTAGATTCCTCCATCCTATGCATGACCACACAGTAACACATTGCACCGATCGTGGTCAACATGATCGTGCTGCCAATAATAGTCGCACACACAGCCAACCACATATCCTCTTTACCCACAACGATATAAGAGAGAGAAACAAAGGCAATGGATATGAACAAACAAGCACACCACATGAGCTTGTTGATTACAAACACAAGCTTCTTCTTCGCCTTCTGCTCAATCACAACGACTGAAGTCTGCACGACAACAACAGCTAAGGATATAAACAGTGCTAAGCTGTCAAAGACAAAGAAGACCAGAAACGCTGGTCTGTTTGCTATATGAGCTTGTCCAAGCAATGCTCCTTTCGACGGATCTTCTTCATATTGACCGGGGATTGTGAAGATGGCTGCAAAAGCCACCGTGGCAATAAGCACAGCCACGATGGTTGCATTGTTTATTGCGTTGTTAAGACCACTACTGTGAAGCTTCTTTAGTCTCTTTGCTATTTTCTGGACTCTTACACCGGTTTGTCGAGATTGCTGAAGCTGAGATTGTACCTCGTGTTTGATGTCGCTGACCGTTTGCTTCAGTTGCTTAGCCGGATTTTGAGGCTTCCCCAGATCCTTAGCTGTAGCGGCTCCTGCTTCCTTCAAAACCGACACGAGCTCTGCGTTTCCTATCTTCTCAGCAATATCGAGTGGCGTATCTCCAGCTTTGTTTATTGGGTTGAGGTTAATGCCTTCAAAAGATACCAAACACCGCACTATCTGCAAATAAGTCAATTAACAGATAATATGAGAACTGATATGAACCGCGAAATGAATTCCTTCTATTACACTTGCAATAATACCGAGTTAAGAAAACTGAGATCAGAAAGCAAAGGGCACTACCTCAATACGGCCCTTGTTTGTAGCAATGTGCAATGGTGTATTTCCTTTATTATCTTCAATGCTCAGAACCGCAAGATCAGGTTTCACCAACTCAACAACGATCCCATCATTTTGACCTTTCACAGCCATGTGAAGAGCAGTTTGGCCCTTTTTATCGGTTCTAAAACCAATTCTTGGATCATTACCCATCAAAGATTTAACAACTTCCACATGACCCATCCTTGCTGCAGAGTGGAGAGCAGTTTTACCGTTGTTCTTAGCTATCTTAGCCAAATCAGAGTCCGTCTCTAGAAGAAGATTCACCACATCAATGTGTCCTTGTGTTGCAGCCGTGTGTAAAGCCGTGGTGCACGATGAATCTGTTGTCATTGCAGAATTTGGTAATGCCTCCAACAGTCTCTTCAACACCTCTGCAAAAGAAGAAAAGCCGAGTAAGAGACTAATCCATAGATGGTTCTATATTCCCATTGAAACTGGAGAACATTAGAAGAAAGCATAAATCTTTTTTTTTTTACCGAGATGGCCTTGTTTTGCTGCGACATGGAATGGATCAAACCCGTTTCTAGCAGCTATCGAAGCAGTCTCAAGATCCATATGCTTCAACATCTCCTCAACAACAATTGACTGCCCATTCTCTGCTGCAGTATAAAGTGGAGTCTCTCCTTCAAGATTCTGCTTTGACAACAACTCTTTCAACTCTTGACCATCGCCATGGCAACAACCTCGAATCAAGTCTCTAACCTTACTTAAGTTTCCGGTTCGAGCTGCAATATGAAGAGGTGAATCCCCTCTTTTCCCTGGTGACTCGTTCTTTTTCCTCCTCTCACCTATAAAACTCAATTGCCTCTCCATCACCACACGGAAGCTTTTCTGCTTCTCTAGAAACCCACCACGGAGACTTTTCTGTTTCTCCATTGATGCTTTACCAAAACTAGGGAGTTTCTCCAGGACTCCACGTTTTTGCTGATTCTCTAAAGTCACACCTCGAAAACTCTGCTGCTTCTCCATTGATTTTCTGAGTCTGCTAGGCTGGTAATTCTCTACATTCACACCTTGGAAACTGACTTGTTTCTCTAAAGCCCTAGCTTTTCTCGGCTGATTCTCCATGGATTTTATGTGATTCTCTCGTGTCTGGTTAATTATACCATTAAAGCTCTGTTGCTTCTCTCCCACCGGACTGCTCTGCTTCTCCTCTTCCACTATAGTCATACTATTACTCCAAATTGTTTTCGTCGTTATCAACAAAATCCCTAAACCCAGATTATTTAACTATCCACAAATCTGACAAAAAAACCCTAATCTAACTACATAAACATTCGCTGATTGATCAAGATCGGAAAAGGAAAAATTAGAATGAAGAGGATGATTGATTGAGTACCTCCAAAAGACCCAGAAAAAACATTCGCAGAACCCCAAAAAGAGATTGAGTTTCTACAAGAATAGGGAAAAAAGAAAGCTTTACTGTTTTAGTGCGATGGGAGAGAGAGAGAGAGAGAGGAATGTCAAAAAGAGAAAATGAGCAGCATCTGTCTTTGAGAGTTGAAGAATTTGATAGCAGCCACAAAAGTCCTCATTGTTAGTGCCTTCTTTTTACACGCTTTTTAACAAGGGAGGACGATAGATTTTGGGTCATTTAATTTTGAGATTTTTGGATCTGTTTTTATTTAGTAATAAATTTTATATTAGTTTGGATTATTCATTTCTGAATAAAAATTCCATTTAAAAACAAATTTTATTTTTGTTTGATTTTAAAATTAATTTAGTTCTAATTTACATTAACAATAACCATAAATAAT
This sequence comes from Biscutella laevigata subsp. laevigata, assembly GCA_900406315.1. Classification (NCBI taxonomy): domain Eukaryota; kingdom Viridiplantae; phylum Streptophyta; class Magnoliopsida; order Brassicales; family Brassicaceae; genus Biscutella; species Biscutella laevigata. The sequence continues at coordinate 10,337 of OVAU01000682.1, forward strand.
TAATTTTAACTAATATTATAGATCTAAATACATTTTTTTTTGTCGGCGATCTAAATACATTTAAATGTATATATTTATATATATATACATTACTATATATCTAAGTATAATAGGTAAATTTTATTTAATTATGGTCACTCATAAAATAATTGAAATTCGGTTTGATTTGAAAGTTTTGGTATATTCATTCAACTTTTTATTAAAATTTTGTTTGAATTCGATTTAATATATTTCGATTTGATTCGAGAAATTATCATTTCAGTTTAATAATTTTATCTTGCCTTACTTAAACACATTCGAGTTTCTTTTCTATTTAATCAGTGGTAGACTTTTTATTTTAAATTTCTGCAAAAATCTTGGATTGTAATATCAAGTGATAATGATTGAACTAAATGTAATTTAAAACTGATTAAACGATTAAGCTAAGTTGACCAAAAAAAAAAAGAAGATAAAACTAAATAAAAAGAACTCTCTTGTGACTTTAACTAGTGCATTGACTCTTCTATTTGATTGTCCTATGTCACCTAATCCAAATTGAAATCTTAAGAATGTAAAAAAAAAAAACTAAAAGAAGACTAATACAACTTGTCATATTTACTCTTGCTTTATAAAATTTAAAGTCATTATCACTTCTTCTCTTTTTGGTTTATCACTTGGTTAGTTAATTAACGATTTTTTAAAAATGATTTATTTTTAAAAAGAGTCTTGTTTACAATAAAAGCCAAGGACGTACGGCTAAAAACCTTTATTTAACAACTTTTTCACGTTTTTTAAACCAAAGTATATTATTTCATAAAATGTGATTAAATAATTAGTTTGACCGGATTAAAGTTTATACATGCTTGAAAAAGAAGATCAATTACATGAACTATATTGTAAATAGCAAATCATAAGTTCGGTTTTAATACAAACACAAGTTGATGACCATTTTAACTAGCTTCACACTGAGAAAAAGCAATAAGATTTACATTCTAAAAACATATAATCTTATTAAAAATTGCGAAGAAGAAATCTATAATACTAGAGAACTTCGAATCCCACTTAATAATTTTATTGCTTTGACTTGGAACATTGATTAAAGTTGTTTACTTTTTTCTAATCGGGATCATGTGCCTAAATTCACACTAGTTCTATGAATTTGAAGAATAATTAATTATTTAATTATTCTTGTTATTTAATGTATGTACAGTTGGTCTGTGAATTTGAAGAAGTATCACAATTACGGTTACAATTTCTCTGACAGAAAAAACAATTGCAATTTTAAGATGCTGGATTCATGACGATTGTCGTAGTGGAAAAAAATTATGTAATCACAGTTTTTTTTCTAATTTAAAATTAAAGTTTATCGGTTGAGATAGTTATAAAATTTTCTTCAATCAAAATATCAAGGTTTTCTCAAGAACAGACTTGTAGAAGATGAAGTTTTATAGTATTAAGCCTAGAGAGAAAAGTCTGTTACAAGACAAAACGGTAACAATGAAAAGACTGAATGAAAATTATAAGTACTCAGCTCTAACTTACACTAAGTTCTAAAATACACCCAAGACTTACACTAACATAAGTCTAACTAAACAAACGAACTAACGGTCACTTGATACGCCCCCTCAAACAGATTAAACGCAACGTGGTGTCGGTTTAAACAGGTTCGATAGTCCCATCTGAGGCAGCAAAGAGTTGAACGGCTTTGGATGAAGAGGTTTAGTCAGTATATCCGCCAACTGGTTTTCACTATCAACATGAATCGTCAACAACTTCCCCTTCTTGATTTGATCTCGCACAGTGTGATAGTCGATCTCGATGTGCTTAGTCCGCTAGTGAAACGCCAGATTTGTGCTGAGATAGACTGCTGACTTGTTGTCACAGTAGAGCCTTGCAGGTTGAGCCACTGGTACTTTAAAGTCTTCAAGAAGTTGTTGAAGCCATATCACTTCTCTCGTTGCATCAACCAAGCTTCGATATTCCGCCTCAGTACTGCTGCGACTTACAGTCTGTTGTTTCTTAGATTTCCAGCTGAGCAAGGAGTTCCCCAGATATACCGAGTAGCCTGTTGTTGATCTGCGTGTATCAGGACAGGAAGCCCAGTTCGCATCTGCAAACACATTTAAACACAAGTCAGTGTGAGTAGAGTAGAAGAGCCCCTGGCCTGAACTGTTTTTCAAGTACTTAAGCACTCGATGAGCCGCCTGTAAATGAACATCCGTAGGAGCCTTCAAGAATTGACTTAATTTATGCACCGCAAAGGTGATATCCGAACGAGTTATGGTTAAATACAGCAACCAACCAATCAACTCTCTGTAAGGATTGCAGAAGAAAGAGGCTGACCTGTGGCTAAAGTGAGTTTGACAAAAGGATCCATCGGAATAGAACTAGGCTTACAAGCCAAAAGACCTGCACCTTCAATCAAATCTAAAACATATTTGCGCTGACAAACAGAAATCCCCTTAGAAGACCTAGTAATCTCTAAGCCAAGAAAGAAACGTAAAGGCCCAAGATCCGTAATCTTAAAACGACTAGCTAACAGAGACTTCAAATCTGCCAAATCCTCTTTGTTGTTACTAGCTATAGCAATATCATCTCCATAAACAAGTAAGGCAATGTAACTAGTAAAAGTAGCTTTGACAAAAAGAGTACTATCAACCTTAGACTGTATAAACCCATTCTCCAACAAAACCGTACTAAACAATTGATTACATTGCCTAGACGCTTGTTTCAAGCCATAAATGCACTTTTTGAGCTTGCAGGCATGATTAGATGGAAGAATAGTACCCGGAGCCGGTGTATATCCCTGAGGTAAAGACATATAGATATCTTCGTCGATAAAGCTGTGCAGGAAAGCGTTCGAGACATCCATTTGAGAGAGCTCACATCCCTGTTGCGCTGCTAAACTCAAAAGTAGCTTGACACTTGTTAATTTGGCAACATGAGAAAAAGTCTCTAGATAGTCAACACCTTCTTGTTGTGTAAAACCTTGAGCACACAGTCGAGCCTTATATCTATTAAAAAGGCCAAAAGAGAGATATTTCAGAGTAAAGACCCACCTACAACCTACCACATTATGTCCAGGAGGAAGAGAGACAACATCCCACGTATCGTTCTGCTCTATGGCAAGCATCTTAGCATTGATAGCTTCTTTCGACTCAGCTGAAGCCATGGCTTGTTTAAACATCTTAGATTATGTGTTAACAGAGTAAGACAGAAAAAATTCAGAATAAGCCGGAGACAATTTGTCATACGACAGATAAGACTGAATGGGATAAGGAGTAGTAAAATAAGATGGAAGAGAAGAGTCACTAAGGTGTGCCAAGGCACAATGATAGTCAGTCAGATACGACGGTGGTTTGTGACTTCGTCGACTCCGTATGCTAGAAGAAGATGGAGCTGTTGGCACTGTTGAAACACTTGAGGCGTTGGAAGGAACCACATTCAATGGTTCTGAAGCTTCAGAGACAAGATTGGGACCAGACACAGAGTTAGTAGTAACACTCGAAGCATTATTTGAATTTGAAACAGGAAGCAACGGAGGCCCAACTGATGGTTTTGATGAAGCCATAAGTTGAGAAGACTGTGTGGCCACAGTTGGTCTAGTAATCTCCCTGGGTGGAATCACTGAAACAGGCAAACTGTCATGATGCAGTAAAGATTCAGGCAAGGAAACAACCGACTGTAAAATCATATGTGAGAAAAAATCTGGTAGACTAGAAACCGGATCTAGAAAAGGATACTCGTCTTCATGAAAGACCACATTCCTTGAGATCATAATGTTGTTTGTGTCAAGATCGAGGACTTTATATCCCTTGTAACCAGTTGGATACCCAAGAAATACACACTTGGTAGCCCTTGGGGAGAACTTGGTACGATCCTTCTGAAGTGTGCTTACATAGCACAAGCACCCAAATGAACGAAGAGAGGTATACACTGGCGCCTTACCTAGTAAAAGCTCAAATGGAGAACGATTGCCTAATAAAGAAGAAGGAGTTCGATTTACTAGAAAACCGCCGTTAGTATACATTCTAACCAATACACTATAGGAACATGAGATTGAAAAAGCAAAGATCGAGCAACATTTAGGAGGTGCTGATGCTTCCTTTCAACCACAAAGTTCTGCTGAGGCGTATAGGCTCAAGAAAAGTAATGAAAAATGTCATGATTGTGCTTAAGCTAAGAGAAAACTAACCCAGGAGCATTATCGCTGCGAACAACTTTAACTTTGACAGAATACTGAGTTGCAACATATTGAATAAAAATGGCAAACAAAGAAGCAACATCACTTTTATTACGCATGAGATATATCCAAGTAAGCGAGTACAATCATCGACAATTGTAAAAAAGTACCTATGACCATCTATAGAATCAACAGAAAACGGTCCCCAAACATCCAAATGCAACAAATCAAACGGATGTGAAGACAGGTTATTATTGAAGGGAAAAGACAATCCCTTTTGTTTAGCTAAAGGACACACCGAACAATGCTTCTCATTAGCTAAACTAGACTTAGGTAAGGATAGAACCTCAGACAAAATGTGTAGCTTTGCGTGTGACGGATGTCCCAAGCGTTGGTGCCAAAGACTCTCATCAACTGACAAGCTTGCAATCATATATACTTGAGAAGGATGATCGTGTAGTATGTAAAGATTGTTCACCAAATCACCCCTCCCAATCGTCCGTTGCAGAGTAGATTCCTGTATATAACAAGTATTTGAAAAGAAATGAGTAGAGCAATTATTGTCTTTTAATAAACTGCTAACGCTAATCAAGTTATATTTGAAAGAGGGAACAAAGAGAACATTGTAGAGAACCAATGTCTCTGTAACCTGGACCGTCCCTGCATGAGAGATGGCTATCTTAGTGCTATCAGGCAAGGATACATGTATATGTGAAGCGAGAAATACTTCTTTAAACTTGGACAAATCAGAGCAAACATGACTCGTAGCTCCACTATCTATTATCCAAGCATCATGAGGCAGTGACGAAGCAAGAGTGGACATTGCATAATTCGGATGATCTATTTGTGTATCAAATGAAAACGCATTAGTTAACAAAGACAATTTGTTACCAGCAGAGGATTGACAAGCCATAATGCCATTCTCAGTAATCGAAGAGGAGGTTGGAGCTTTAGCAGTGTCTGAAGAATGAGCTTGTGCATTAATCTGTAGAATGATCAACTGAATTTGAGCTGAAGTCAACTGTTTCAGAGGAACTTGGTCATCGTTCTGAGAGACAACATTTGCAACAGTCTTTGTCTGAGTTGTATTGTAAGTATGTCTAGAAGGTTGCTTGTACTGAATGGTGTTCCCGCCTTTAGGAGCAAAAGGTGGAGGTGGAAGGGAACCCGGAGGAGGTCCAGAAGCTCTGACTTGATGCTTATAGCCAGGCGGATAACCGTGTGCCTTGTAGCACTTTGAAGCAATATGACCATATAAGCCACAGTAGGTGCATAAAGGTCTATCGTTGTTGTTTTGAGGTTTATAAGTATTATAAGCAGCAACATACTCCACTTGTGTTGAATCCGAAGAAGAAAAACCAGAGTCTGATGCCTGAAAGGCAACGTTGTCAAACTTGATCGGAGGCTTGACCATTCTCTGCCTCTCATCTTGTTGAACTATATTATAAGCTTCTTCGATAGAAGGTATTGTCTTCAACATTAGGATGTATCGCCTTGTCTGCTCATACTGGTCATTAAAACCCATTAAGAACTTAGTAACTCGACTTCTGTCCTGAAGCTCCTCCCAAAGGTGTGATGCATTACACTCGCACTTTCCACACGTACACACCGGAATCTCAACATAGTTCTTGTATTTCTCCCACATTGTAATCAACTCGGTGTAATACTGACTCACATCCAAGGAACCTTGCTGCAGAGAACCAAGTCTTTGCTCGATTTCAAAAATGCGAGGAGCATCATCTTGTTTGAAACGGCTCATCAAATTGTTCCAGATACCCTCTGCAGTTGACATATACAGAAGGCTTTGACCAATATTTTTTGACACAAAATTCATCAACCAAGTTGTAACGATATCGTTACATCGACTCCAAGAACCTGAATCTCTATGGCCAACAGGTGGTTTTCGAATTGTTCCATCTATAAACCCTAACTTATTTCTAACATTGAGAGTCATTCTTACAGACCTTCGCCAGGAGTGGAAGTCAGCACCCGAAGTCAACCGATCCGTCACCAATTGAAGACCTGCGTGATCGGCGCTGTGCAAGAAATAAGGATTGTCGTAATGATCAGTTGAAGCCTGACCAAGACCATTCGCAGCTGGAGTCAGACCATTTGAAATTGGGAACTGAGCCATCAAGATCTGAAGAAGCCATAATCGAAGCGAGGAGTTATTGAAGAAATTGAGCTGAGAAACGCTGAGATAACGAACAGACAGGCAAAGAAGGACTAGAGGAAAGATCCAAGAGGACAAATCTGAAGTTGATTTGACGAAACAAAAGACGAAGAAACTCGCCGGAGAGAAGAAAAAGAATCGCGAGACAAAAGATCGAAGAGAAAGGAAGACGATCCGGATGAATCTCTGGAGAAGGCAAAATCACAGGAAGATCGTTATATGCTCTGATACCTTATCAAGGTTTTCTCAAGAACAGACTTGTAGAAGATGAATTTTCATAGTATTGAGCCCAGAGAGAAAAATCTGTTACAAGACCAAACTTTAACAATGAAAAGACTGAATGAAAATTATAAGTACTCAGCTCTAACTTACACCAAGTGCTAAAATACACTCGAGATTTACACTTTAAGTGTGTAATTAAATTCAAATCAATTCTAAAAACTGGCCAACTGTCAGATTCTTTAATCATATTTACCAAATTTATAAAACTCCCTCAAATATAGTATATGAAAATCTTCTCTCGTTTAAGTATTACATAATCCAAATCACATTTCATTCCACGTGAAAGACAAATTTTTATGAAAGACGAGATTTCTCACTAAACTTCGCATATTATCTCCTATATAGTAATAATTAAAAAGTAAAATTGTTTATGATATTTTTAAAAATATAAATATGACGCAATTTAACGTATATTTCCATGATAGACGACCAATAAAATATTCAATGGATTTTTTGGGATCAAAATATTCATGTCGATATCCTTGTTAAAAAGACATGAGCACGTGAATTACTTTTTTCCTATATAAATCATAACGTTTCAATCGATAAGAATCTCATAATTATTTTAACTCACCATCATTGATTTTTAATAGATGTCATTGACCAAAAAGAAAGACGATCAATAAAATATAAAAATAATTTATTTCTTCCTACGAGAAAGTAATAGAAAAATGATTTAAACTATGTGGTCGGCTTAATAATTATTGTGCTTTTCTATTAATAATTATTTTTGCTTTAAAATTGTAGTTATGAAACCTTTTATTTTACATATTCAAGTGTGTAAGAAAACTTTCTATACCAAAAATGTCAAAGTTATTTTCAAGTTTAAGGTTTGATATCACATGGTCATCCAATTATCCAAAGCTTCTCTGATTTTTAAAAAGAATAATCAATTAAAAAAATCAGATATCTAAAAGTAAATATTCAGAAAAACTCGACATTACTGAAATCTGAAGTATTAATTTAATTGAAATATTTCTGATGTTGAAATCACTTATATGACACGTTTTTTTGTCACAATCCCAATATATCTAATATACGAAACTCAATTTTAGATCGTAATACAATAACCACAATAACATAAACCATTAGACTAAATATCATAATTATATGACATCTTTTTTCTAATATTGCATCTTTATATATCAATAGATAAGAACACAATTTAATCGCTAAGATTTAATTTGATTAGAGATAGTCCCTAATAAATGGAAATTAACATATAGACTATTTTAAAATCTTTTTATCAAAAAAAAAAACCATTTTAAAGTCAAATTGTACACTTCCATGCAAATAAAAAATAAAAAGTATTTAAACATCCGCCACCATAGATATTATTTTATTGATTAAGCTAGCACAAAATTTGTCTCTTTCAATATATTAATAAGTTTTTATTTTGGTTATAGAATCGAATTTCTAGAAGATAAGAAGAGACAAGACATTTAGGTATATGTTACGTCTCAGTCAACGCTTACTTACTTTGACTTTTGACTTGTGCCAAATATTTACATATCCATTTTGTGTTCGTCTCTCTCTTAGCGATGTCCTCACCATCTTATGATAACTAAATATATATACTAGGGGCATATCCGTACGTTCCGCGAGTTTGAATTTAACTCTATTATATATGTATA
>OVAU01000683.1:0-18585 GCA_900406315.1 Biscutella laevigata subsp. laevigata
CGATCCTTCCCTTAAGGATCCCACTTTACATTGTTTATTATATTTTTTGGAGGAAGGATCGCTCATAATTGAGCGTTGCAGAAGCTCTAATATTCCGGTTACTTTTATCTTTTATTTATAACAAGTATTTGGTCCAGAATTTTTTCAAAAAATAATATTGCGTGTTAATAACCAAAATATCATGATGATATATTATCCTTCAAAATTATTTTATAACATATTTGAAATAAAATAATTTTACTAAAATAAATACAATTTATACAATTTATTTATTTGTTAGAAAACTAATTATTCCCTCACATATTACTATTTAAATTAATTTTTATTTTTATTATTTACTCAAAATATATACCAACCAAACAATTAAGTAAGAAAAATATGATAAAAAACTAAATCAATTTTTTGTTGAATAAAGTATTTATTAACATCTTTTATATATATATATATATATATATATATATATATATATATATAGTTGAATGAAATGTATAATAATATTCTTATCCCACGATCGGGGTCAAAAATATAGTTATAAAATATTTTCAAACTTCAAAATTTTTGCCACGAGTTACTAAAAATTTCTGATGAAAAAAGATTTTCAAAATGTATATGTTAATGCGTCTACAATATGCATTTTCAACGAAAAATCATGATGTAGTTTTTTTTTTTTTTTTGGTAAAATGTAAATAATCATGATGTAGTTATTAATTTGATTTATTCAAAACATTTTAAGCTAATTAAGCACATTTAACTAGCTGAATCACATAAAGGTTACAAATATATGCAAATAATATACTCATATTTATACGTCAAAGAAACAATATCATTATTTTCATATTCCCAATTGAGATCATTGATACATTCTCAAAACTAATTATAATGACACGAACTGAAACGTTCGAAGAACTTATTCGATATTGATATCAATTGACAAAATTACAATTTTCTCACGTTTGGGGGATCTTCTGCTTGCATTATAATCGAAAATGGCATGTCACATAACTTTCGATATATTCCCATAAGCATTATAATTACCTCTTACCTTTGTTTATATGGCTATTCTGGTTATAATTATTATCACCATATTCATCAAGAAGCTCCTCCAAAACACTATCGTCCAAGTACTCAAACTCAAAGACTTGCCTTGTTGATGAGGAAGAGTTAGTTGTTGCTGTAGAGTTAGAGGAAGATCCAGTTCCCATGTTATACTCATGAGGGAAGTTGAGTATTGCAGCTTTGCCTCTCATTGAATAAGCAGCTCGATCATAAGCTCGAGCTGCATCTTCAGCTGTTTCAAATGTCCCTAACCACACACGTTCTCCATGCTTTCTTGAATCTCTTATCTCCGCTGCGTATTTTCCCCATGGTCTTCTTCTTACTCCCCTGAACTTTATCTCTTGCTCCGCTCCTCCTCCTCTACCACTACGACCTCCTTGATCCATATGTATATAGTTTTTTTTGTGTGAGACAGAGAAACTTGACAAAAAGAAGACACAAGTTTAAGCGTATGGTCTTGTCTTTGTGTATGAGTTTGTAATTTGCATGAGTTAAATGAGATTTAGGTTTGGGGAATTTATAGGGAAGACAAACAAGTGGACCCATCAACCTAATATTCGAATTTCGAAGCCTCCTCCACTTATCAATTTTTTGTAGATGTTCTTTACACCTTTTTTCACTTGTTTCTTTCAATTTAGATGTTCCTTATATTATATTTTTTTGTCCTTATTGCTATTAGTACTGTGGATTCTAACATATTTTGTAAACAAAAAGAAAACCCTTTGAAAATAATTGATTATGGGCTTTCACAAAATGTGTATCATCTATAACTGGTATTAAATATCTAGTAAAAAAATCAATTTTTTTTTTTTTTTTTTTTATTTTAGTTAACCTGGGGGTATCCCGAGCCCATGACAGGCTCAGACTAATCCCCAAGGGGAGGTGCAGCCCACAAACGGGCCCTCTCTCCGGATATTCAAATGGGCTGTAAGCAAGAGCCCATATCCGCGTGGCCACAGGTGGAAGCCGCAGTTTACGCACTGGAGAGGACTCGAACCTTGGCCTCGACCCACAAGGAGGAGTACGCAACTCCAGCGGAAACCGCCAGACCACCACGCTGTGGTTTAAAAAAATCAATTTGGTGTTTATATATGAATATATTTTGTTCTATTTATCAAAATGAAGAAATACATATCTAGATAGGGTATCATAATTAGTAATCGTTTTTTTAAAAGAGAAAAAAACAAATTTTATTCAAGAAACAAATGAATTTATGTTTTAGAATACTAACAACGATCTTAACTCTTTAATTTGATTAGTCTTTTACTCTATGTTTTCAAATTCATTTTTTAATTACTTTTTATCAGCAATGTATGTTTTTTACACATTCAATGTTTATAGAAATTGTTTCTAAGAAATTATGCAAGTGTAGCAAGAAAACGTAAAATTCGGTGGGTTTAACTCAAACCAAAGCTTTTTTCAAAAAGTTTGAGAATTTATAAATTAAAACAGGAAGCCAATTAATATAAATTATATAGAATATTAAATAAATGGTATATAAGGAAACAGTAATGGAATTTTGTGTTACCAAAAATGTGATGTGTCAAGTGAATAAAGAAGAGGTGATGTGGTGGGTCCCATTGGAATATGGTTGACTTAGTTTGTACACACGTGTGCTGACTCTCAAAACCGACGCTGAAAACTTCGTTGGACCTTGATTTTACTCTTTTTTAAACAATCTTTTAAATATTTGTATTTATAATTAATAGTATATTTGTATAAAGCAGAATCCATATATTATATTATTCTCTCCTTTTTTCACAACGTAACTCAACTCAAATCGATATGCATAGGGTCTAAGAATTGACTTGTTGAAATGACTTTTCATTTTTCACATCAATTAATATTTTGCGTATTTAATTTACGACCTAAGCTTTTTTTTGTTTTTTTTGGTCAACGATAACTAAGCTTATATGCATGTGACTCTTTTTTTTTTTTTTTTTTTTTTGATAAAGGTGAAATATATTAATAAACCAACCGAATACAAAAACAGAGAAAAAAAAAAAACAGAGAAAAAGAGCAAACCTTGGTTAAACAAGGACAAGATGGTAGCCTAAAGTCTGAAAAAGGATTACACAACATCTACTGGATAGTTGTGATGCAGGCAAAATATGTTTCGAGTAGAGAGGGAGAGTTGTTTCGCAAATTCCTTGGGATGGAGATGAGTCTTGCTCTTAGGAGTTTATCCACATTCTTCTTCAATTGCAGAGCAGTATTGTGAGCCAATTGTCCAAATATTCGAGCATTCCTTTCTCTCCATAAAGAGTATATGACCGCTTGAGTGGTTAACTTGAGCAGTTTCTTGTTTGGACCGGGAATCGCCGACGGTTGTGCCAAGATCCAATTCTCGATTTCGACGATGGTGTGAGGTCCATTGGGAGCCATCCTCGTAGAGAAGAAGCACCATATTTCCTGCGAATAAAGGCATTCAAAAAACATGTGTGAGTGGGATTCATTCCCAATATTACAGAGAACACATTGAGGTGAGACATTTAAGCCCCAAGAAATTAATCGATCTCTTGTAGGTAATCGATTTAGAATAGCAAGCCAATGGAAAAATGAATGACTTGGGATTGAATCAGTGAACCAAACGGCTTTATGCCAAGAGACAGGAAGAGAGTGAGCGCGGATTGCATCCCAAGTTCTTCTCGAGTTGAAACTCGTTTTATACTCATCCGTAGACCATTTCCATAAGAACGTATCCGGCCCGAGTGTGTCTAGAGGTGGTTGCACCGTTGTGAGCATTGTCAGTAACTGCTGAGCACCATCAGAACGAGCATGCCCAAAGATCCAACTTCCATTTGTTGCTGCTTCCGCCACCGTCGCTCTAACATGGAGTCCAAGTTGTCTTGGACCAGTCACCGTGATGAAGCTTAATAGCGGTCCCAGAGGGCACCAATTGTCTCTCCAAAAGGACGCGTCTGCCCCATTTCCCACTCTGCATTTAAGGAACTGAGCAACTAGATCCTTCATCTTAATCATTTGGTTGACAATCCAAGAGAAACGCTGTGATTCTTCGATCCACCAGTAACTCTTGCCTCTGAAAATGTTTGTCTTGATCCAAGCAACCCATAAAGACTCCGCTCGCGAGAAAAGTAGCCATACTAATTTCAGTCGGAAAACTGTTTGCATATCAAAAAGCTTCCTCAATCCCAAACCTCCCTCTGCCTTTGGTGTGCAAATATCTGACCATGAGACTCGCGCCCCAGAAGCTGGGGAGGTCATATTCTTCCATAGAAAAGATGCACAAAGGGAGTCAACACGGGCGTAAAATTTCTTTGGAAGAACGAAGACCTGGCTCCAAAAGTAAACCATTCCGTAAATGACCGCCGTGATCAATCTCACCTTACCTGCATAAGACAAAAACTTTACAGTCCAAGATGTTAGGTTTGCTTTTATTTTCTCAAGAAAGGGTTGTAGGCCATGGAGAGATAGTTTGATTGAATTCAATGGTAGTCCCAGGTAACGAGTTGGGAGAGTTCCCAATGTAAGGCCAGAGCATTCACTAATACTTTGTGCTTCTTGATCCGTTGCTCCTGCAATATACAAGTTAGATTTGTTGCGATTGATACATAAACCCGAGAGCTCTCCAAATTGGTTTATCTTATTCAGAGCCGCCATAATTGAAGGTTGCGATCCATCTGTGAACAACAAAAAGTCGTCAGCGAAAGCTAAACTCATAATAAGAGGATTAGTGCACTTAGGGTGAGGAATAATTTCAGAGTTGGTGGCTGCTTGATTAAGAAGGCGAGTTAGGATATCCATCACAAGGATGAACAAATAGGGGGAGAGTGCATCGCCTTGTCGCAGACCATTCTTGCCGTAAAAATATCCGGTTAATTCTCCATTCACCATAACCGAGAAAGACGCAGTCGTTACGCATTGTTCTATCCATTGAATGAAGATCCTCGGAAAGTTCATGGTTCTCAACAGCGCAAAGATGAAGTCCCACTTGACCGTATCGAAAGCCTTGCGTAAATCCACTTTTATAATTGAGCTCCTTTGAGTCGTTTGCTTGTGATAGTCCCGCATCAATTCGAATGCCAAAAGCACGTTTTCCCCCAAACTTCTCCCGGATAGAAACGCGGTTTGATTCGGAAGGATACAATCCTGAAGCACAGGTTTGAGGCGATTTGCAATCAGTTTGGAGATGACTTTGTGAAATTAATCACCAACTTAATATATGCATGTGACTCTTAAACCAACTTATGTGATTTTTATTGTGAAATTAATCAAATTATGGTCTGCTCGTAGTCTCGTCGAGTATATACTCGTGTGTGTATTTTTATATATAAAAAATATTATGTTTACATTACTTTTTTCTTTAAAAGAAGGTCGTTTATTTTTCTTTAATATATATTTTTTGCTTTTTTGTTACAGGAATTTATCGAACAGTCAAGACACCAAATTCAAGTTCTTATCATACGGGTCATTGTTAATTTTTTTTTTTTTTTTGATAACCCAGGTGTTTTCACCTGGAACCCGTGGGGAAGGCAGGTGAAAACTCACTCCCAACGCGGTTCGAACTCGGGTGGCGGTAGTTGCAGCTGCAACCCCATTACCAGTAGAGCCAACTCGTCGTTGATGGGTCATTGTTAATTGTTTTTGATAAAAACATATTTATGATATTTCGTGGTCGTTATTAAGTCATTACATTCGTTTTTTTATCAAAAAACTTCTAAAAAAATTCGTTAAAAGATGTTATTTTGTTAAAGTTAAAAGATAAGTATATGAATATTTTATAAATGAAGGTTTATCATTTATAACAGACAACTAATCATCAATAACATGCAAAATCATGTATAACAATTCAATGTATATAGCCTGCAAAAACTTTTTAATTCAAGAATCCACAGTCTTTAATTATCTCACTATCTTAATTTGGATCCTATTAACAGAATAATGACATCCTTGAGCTGATAGGTATAAGCTTCGATAGCTATACATTACTAGACATGAGCAAATTAAGCGAAACTTAAATTTTACTATTTGAAGTATCAGATTCTAAACGGAATTGATTTATTAATTGGATATCCGAAATATCTAAATATAATTATATATTTAATATATTAGTTATTTTATACTTAAATACCCAAAAATCTAAAACTATAATTAATTATAAAAATCAATAATGTTAATTATTTTTTTTACCCAAAAATCTAAAATAATCAAAATATTATAAAATATTTGGTTAAAATTTTTATTTTGGGATTTTTACGGGTATTTAGTTACTTCGAATACTATTTTTAGTATTTCATGTACAGTATAAAATGAACCGAACATAACCAAATTGGATCCCTAAAGATATCAATTTTTAAATAGTTTTCATTAGACTATACAAACCGACTCAAAATCGAGAGATATTTGAACCGAATGGAACTGACTTTTTTCTTGAATGGTTCCAAATTTTCGATATCCAACCGACCAGACACCCAACCGAATATTCGAATGTCTACTCTAACAAAGTTGAAAACTTTAACCTTGTTTTGGGAAAATGGAAATGTAATAAACATATTAGCCTGATTGTTGAATGGTAAAAATCTATTAACCTATCTATTGAAAATTATAAACCTAATTGTCACGTGGGGTTTTCTGATGATTCATGTATCATCATTGTAGTTAAAGAACAAAACATCTAGATGATTGTTGTAATTAAACGTTAAGTCAGTTGAAAAGGAAAGAAGAAAACGATATGTCCAATGTATCTAGATCATGATGAATCCTGATCATTTTCACAAAATAATATTTCTTTGATTTGTTTCGTTAAAAATACTTTTTTTATTTAATTACAAAACATTAATTCTAGCCCTTTTTGGCTGCTCGATTCGATCTTTTTATGTGTCCGTACATATTCGAAACCTCTTTCTTTTTTGTCTGCAAAGCAGATTTGCATCTGAGTATTTCCTTTCACTTTCATCACATTATAAAATAATCATTACGATTTTGATTTATTAGTCGTTTATATCTGACTTCGCTTTGACTTTGACTTGTCCCACCACAAATATCCTATTTCTTGTCATTATTTTAAACCTTCAAGTTTGTATAAAATTGCTTTCAATTTCATTCATTTGTTATAATTATAGTAAATCCTGCCGAATATCCAATTTAATATGGGATGTATGACATAAATTTAACTTTTAAATTTCAATTTTTATATATTATATATAATTTCTGTAAAACGTGATTTAATTTTCAGAATATTAATTCACCTTTAAAATTGTTTAAATTAATCTTCCTATTCAACCTCTAAATCTTTTTAATATATATATATATATATATATATATTGATAAAAAATAAAATAAAAAAATTATTGACAATGTTCAAATTATAAGATTTACTACAATATATTACCAGGAGATATCTAAAACTTGACCCAAAAAAATATGAATATTTTGAAATGTGAGTTTGCGAATATGCTGTGACGCATCATACGTGTAATGGTTGAGTAGATTGGGCGAAATGTATCACTCTAAAACACTTGTTCATATAATTTTACAATACATATACTATACTATAAAAACCATTTGCAATATCTAAAATTTATATATGAGTAAAAAATAAAAATAGTTAAACATGATACAACGACCTTTAAATCTACAAAATCCAACTTCTCTGAATCTATCGTAATTCAACATTAGGAGATACGACTAAATAAAATTGAAAATAGTGTTTATTGTTTATGTAAATTAATAATCCAGAAAAAAGGAGGATTGTGTGGTTAATATCGTAGGAGAATCAGAATCTCTTTCTGGAGATTGGGGACAATATATATATAGAGAGCTAGACTCGGAAGTCTTTTGATGCCTTCGTTCGTGCATGAACCAACTAATTAATTAATCATTATATTTATAATTTATTATATAACTTAAGTTCAGAATCTATCATATAATCGGCAACGTCCACAAAGGACGAATTCATTAAGCAAATTTCAAGTTGAAGAACAAATAGACGAAGCTTCTAATCTCCAGTATATTTATTTAAATTATTATAAACCTGACAAAAAACAAAAATTATTATAAACCTTTAACATTTTTTGTAAAAATGATAAAATAATTATAAATCTTGGAATCATTTCGAAAATGTAATGGCCCAGCCCAAGTTTACACTGTGACCCACATGGTCCAAGCAAATCGCCGAAATGGGTGAATAAAATGATAAACATATTAGTTTTTTTTCATTATGATTATTTTAAAATAATATTGAAATAAGTAATGATTCTATATATCCAATATTTTACACAGCTTTTTTAATAGAATACGTCTAGTTAAATATATCAAGTTTGTACGTAATTATAGTGATTACTCACTAAGATTTTTGCCAAAAAAGTTAGATTGTATATTTTGCTAATTACTAATTAGTTTGTGATCAAAGCTGATAAACGACAGTATATACATTACTCCCTATGTCCCAAAATATAAGATTTTCTAGGATTTTTATTTTGTTCCAAAATATAAGATTTTCTCACATATCAATACAAGTTTTTAATGTTCTTTCGTTGAATATTGAGTTGACCAACCAATTAAAAATTTTATTTTTTTCTTTTGAATTATTAATAATAGCTTATTAATGATTATTTTATATAATAAATAAACTCCTTAATAAGTATGCAAATGCCTAAAAAATCTTATATTATGGAACGGAAGGAGTATTAAATTCGATCTCATTAATGATCGGCCAGTTAATGAATCGGCATTGAAATAAGTTGTTTTTTACTTGCACAAGTATCAATGATAAGTTCCAAACCGGCGACACAAAGATTGCTCTCAAGTAGTTGACTAAAAGTCAACCTTTTGTTTTAAATCATCCAAGACCTAAAAATAAAAATCTCTTCCTTTGAAAATTATTTACTCGATCTGATACTATAATACTATCGAATCTCTTTTATTTAGCCGAAGAAATTCACATGAACTGGATACTTACCAGCCTGTAGTTTTTGGAATTTGTAGTAATTAATACTCTGCTGAACTTAGCTCATAAAATTATTAAAAATAAAATTAGTTTCTTAACGTTAATTACAAAATAAAATTAGTTTCTCAGGCGGTGGAGCGCAAGGGTGCTTGTCCTCGTCATTGGCCGAATGCCTCCCGGTCTTGGCCCCGAGACTCCCGCTTGAGTTCCGGTAGGTTTTGCCTTTGTCCCGTGTTTAAGCCATAAACCGTGAGGAGGATGTCCCCGATCTTTCTCATCGAAGCTAGGAGGCTTGTTTTTCGTCGGATCCTGTGTTAGCACGGTGGCGGTGGTCGTGGCCAGCAGGTTTTTCCGGTAAGTTGCTGTCTCTTTTGCAGATCCGTCCGGTTGGGTCTCGTTCGCGGATCGACGGCGGAGCTGGCTTCTTCAACGGCGAAGCTCTCTTTCTTCTCAGTCGTCTCCGGTTAGGCGCTAGGTTTCAGCAGCTGGCGGTCTTTGCCTCTTCGTCACCGCCGACAATAGATTCGAGGCCTGGTGGAGCGACTAGTGGCGAGCGGCGGCAGTTTCGGTGGTTTTTCCACAGCGACGTCGACGAGATTGAAGGTAGTTAGGTCTAGGGTTTTGGTTCTCTTCTTTATCTCTTGGGCTTTCTATTTCTTGGTTTGGGTTGGTGGGCCTTGTAATCATATTTGTCTTGGGTTCTTTTATTAATTAATGAAAATTCATTAAAAAAAAACGTTAATTACAAAAACAATAGGAAACTTGATAATAAATAGACGCCACGTGTCTAAGTGATCTGACTCACTCACGTGACCGACCAAGCAACACGTGCTTGCTGATCCATCTCACCGTTAACGTGTGACCTCAGTGGTACACGTGGCGCCTGATGAAAGAATCCTCGTTCGTGAAACATCACTCCCTAGTCAAAGTCAACTATTTGAGTTGTCGTCAAATAGATTCGGTTTTGATATCTTGAACCCTTAAACAAATTTTACCATTTGCGTTAAACTCTTCTCAAACTGAACCAAAGTATATTTAACAGTCGTTGACATGTGCAAATTACTGAGCTTTTCACAACTTCTCGAAATGCACTGATTTATTTATTTATTTTTTGCATATCGGAATTCATTGATATAAATATTATTTTTTCAATTAAAGTATATACAACGTATGTAATTAAGTTCCATATGAAATAATTTTTTATTTATTGTTAGCTAATATACATGAAATATTCTTCTGCATGCTGCTCTGTTAAGTATTATTTGTTTATTAGAAGTTTGTAACTTTGGATCTGAATCTAATTTCTGTCTATATGTGATTTTCATATTTTCCACTATATATTCTGACAATTCTGATTTTCATGGGGAGGCAATAAGATATAAATGTGAATTTGTTTCTAATGAATATTAATTGTTTAATTTTTTAATAAATCTTTTCAGTACAAAGTTTTAATTCAAGGTACAACAATCGAAAGCTGTACAACTAAACTATATTTCTGATTCGTTTTAAATATATTGTTATTATCGTGGATAAACTTTACATTTTCATTATTTTTAAAAAAATATTTGAAATACATAACCTATACGTTTTCATTATTTTAAAAAATTATTTGAAATAGATAAATATAACACGAGAATACTGTATTTTCTCACCGAACCTGTCTATATATGTTCTGTTCGGTTCTGTCGTTTGAGCCAAACTTGTAAACATACATTTACGATTGAGTATGGAAACAGTGTCGTTTTTATTATCTATTTTTATTATGTCTGCCATTGTCTTCCTTTTCTTTTTTCTTTGTGGTAGGTTTGACTTTTCTTGATGGGATTATGCAGAGACAAGATAAGTCTTACTAACCATATGTCCTTTTGTTATGTTTCGAACCATAACTTCATTATTTAATATTTATATATCAAAAATTTAGGAATCGACTTAATTAGCAACCGACAATTGTGGTTAGCTGGAGTCTTACAACAGATTCTACCATTTTATTAAATTAAATATTAATTAAATACCAACGACGAGTTGGCTCTAGTGGTAATGGGGTTGCAGCTGCAACTACCGCCACCCGAGTTCGAACCACGTTGGGAGTGAGTTTTCACCTGCCTTCCCCGCGGGCTCCAGGTGGAAACACCTAGTTTATCAAAAAAAAAAAAAAAAAAAAATTTTAATTAAATACTAATAAAGTAATCTACATGGAACCAAACTAGAAAATCTACATCAAATATAATCAAAATTGTAATTAATTTAATCAACTTGTAAATAAGTACACTTTTCTTATTGTTTTCCCTCACTAAAGAAGTACAAGAAAATGTTTTAAATACTAAAAGAACTCTTACAGTTAAACGAGTCACATAGATCGAGAAAATAAATTAAATAATCCAGAAAGATGATAATTTAGTTTAATAATTTAGAAATACAAATAAGAGTCTCAAAATCTCACCAACTCGAAATCTTTCTTCCACTTCTCGTTTACTTACACATCTCTCCTCTCTGCTGTTTTTCTCCTCTACCTCTCTCTGTGTACACGCCAATACGTACATATATATATATATGCACACAGAAACACATAACATTCTAAATCAGGCAAAGAAAAAATTACTTGTTTTTCTAGAGTTCTTGATTTTCTACATTTACAATTTTCTCTTTCTATTGTAGTCAATGGATCTAACAGACCGTCGTAATCCGTTCAACAATCTGGTTTTTCCGCCTCCGCCGCCGCCATCCACCGCTTTCACAAGACCTATTTTCCCACGAGCAAGCTCTTCCGCCACAAACTTCCCCATTCTCGCCGTCGCAATAATCGGAATATTAGCCACTGCTTTCTTACTCGTAAGCTATTACATCTTCGTTATCAAATGCTGCCTTAACTGGCACCGTATCGACATCTTCCGTCGCCGTCGAAGCAGTGACCAAAACCCTTTAATGGTCTACACTCCTCATGACCTAAACCGAGGTCTAGACGAAGCCGCCATTAGAGCTATACCAATCTTTAAATTCAAGAAGAGAGTCGTTGTAGCAGGTGAAGAAGATCGGAATAAAAGCTCTCAAGAATGTTCTGTTTGCTTAAACGAGTTTAAAGAAGATGAGAAGCTGAGGATTATTCCTAATTGCTGCCACATGTTTCACATTGATTGTATTGATATTTGGCTTCAGGGCAATGCGAATTGTCCTTTGTGTAGAACAAGCGTTTCTTGTGATGGAAGTTTACCTCTAGACCTAATCTCTTCAGTGTCTTCACCTAGCTCTAATAGTTCTCCTCGGAACCGGAGTATTGAGTCAGACGACGATAACTTCGTGGTGATCGAGCTTGGGTCAAGTAATGTTGATAATAGAAACAGAGACGTCCTTGCGAGACAAGAAAGGACTGACTCGGAGGAGTCATTGATCGGAAAGATCCCGAAATCGATAAGTTATTCACCGAGAAAGTCGGAGGATCCATCAATGCATAAAAGAGGAAGAAAGATTCAGAAATTGACGAGTATGGGAGACGAATGTATCAATACTCGAGGGAAATTAGATGATCAATTCGGTGAAATCCAGCCTATAAGAAGATCGATCTCAATGGATTCATCTGTGGATCGTCAACTCTACCGGGCGGTTCAAGAGGAAGTTAGTTGGAGAAACAGGAAGATTGACGGTGGAGTTTGTATCGAAGATTGTAGTAGTAGTTGTGGTGGTGGTAATAACAGAGTGATGAAGAGATGTTTCTTCTCATTTGGAAGTAGTAGAGTTTGTTCTAGAAGTTCTTCAATATTGCCTGTTTATTTGGAACCCTAATTGTATTTCCCTTCTTTTATTTGTTTATTTATTTTATTTTGTGTATTTCTTATTTGTCATATCTCGAGGAAAAATTATTTATCAAGAATTTATTTGGAGGGTGGATCAGTAGGAGAGAAATACATGTTATATAAACTGTTTTTTTTTTTTTTTGGTCATCCATTCCCCTTACAAACTCCACACAAATGGAGCAGACGCGGGTCGAATACGAGATGTGTCAGGCTGTTTGATCAATGCACTACCGACAGAGCTAAATGCACTCGACATGTTATATAAACTGTTTATAAGTCAAAGATGTTGATGAGCACTTTGAATAGTGTCATAGATATTAATGAGTAGTAGTGAGTAGTATTAAGTCTCGAATCATTAAATGTTACAAGGAAACATAAAAGTATTCAATTATTATTTGTCCAATAGTTTTATTCTCTGATTAATACAGACTAGAGAACATGGTTTGGTCCTTCAAGCCAATAGAAGATACAAAATATACCTTACTAATGTATAATATGAATTATTTAGTTTTGAATTGGAAACTCATTAATATAAACTGTGAACAAATGTTGCTCCATTGAACTGAAATTGATTCGGCCTAATACATGTATATAATATAATAATCATACACACACGCCTCAAAGCTTCTCTTTATCTTTAAACTGTCTCTTTCTCCTAGCACTAATGACTAATTCATCACCTAAGTGAGTAGTGAATAAATGATGAGATGAA
Organism: Biscutella laevigata subsp. laevigata; assembly: GCA_900406315.1. Taxonomy (NCBI): domain Eukaryota; kingdom Viridiplantae; phylum Streptophyta; class Magnoliopsida; order Brassicales; family Brassicaceae; genus Biscutella; species Biscutella laevigata. Next base: position 13,466 of record OVAU01000683.1, read on the forward strand.
CAAATGGGTCCGACACAAGGCGAATTTGGATTCTTTGCCGGAAAGAGGACAAAGTAATCATAGAAGAACAATCCGTATTGAAGACTTGTGACGAAGATGTGGCTTTGGATTTGGTGGGTCCTTTTGACAAGAACCATAGAGTTGACTCGAGGAAGCAATGAAACATGTCTTTATTGGTTGTTGGAAACTTGGAACAACGTAATTGCTGGCAACGACTAGAAGGCTAGAAGCAATGTCTACAAACTTATCTTATATATTGATTTATTGGACAATGACCCAAACTAGATGCATAAACACACATAATATTCTTACAACAAACGTAAACGACTACTCTCTCTCTCTCTTTATAGTCTTGTTCATAACTTGTAAGCAGACAGATGTGATGTTCCATCGAGACCTTTCTTATAGTAACCCATTGAGTATTCGTCTAAAGTCAAGTCTCTGTATTTTGGAGGGTTTTTTTCAGAGATAAGCTCTTTGATTGGTCCGTAAACAGTGGAATTCGGAAGCATGCTCGTGCTGAAAAAGCTTGCTACTGAAATCCTAGTTTCATTTTTGTTCGTAAGCACCTTGTGTTCCACGCTTTTGAATTTGTCATTCGTTACTAGCTACACATCACAGAAAAATATATATCAGCTCCTCAACAAGTACACAGCGTGTTAGAAGTAACCAACCCGAAACTTCCAAACCAAACTGTACCGAAATTTTCGGTTCTGAATAGAAATCAATAGGAAGCAAAATTGAAATGTATTTGATTATCGGTTCCGGATTGGATAACCACATTTGTCTCTCAATTTCAAAATCCACCCAAAATATTGAAATCAAACAAAATTATCCGAACTAATCGAAAATAATCGAACTTAGTAGTCCGAAATGATCTGGATTATTTGAATTTTTCTTGTTAAACCGAAAAATTATGTTAACTTCGGTAAGTTTTATATGACTTGAAATACCCGATAACTAAATTTAATCGGTTCAATTTGATAACTCTTTTAATTACCCGAAAAACCTAAAAATCCGAATACCTGAACCGGATCACAACCCTAGTTAAAAGTATGGATCAATAAGCTTGCCTGCATGAAATCTCCGAGGTTGATTACAAGGGCTCCGGGAATAGGAGAAACATCGACCCAACAGTCTTGATGGAGAACTTGAAGACCACCGACATGGTCTTGAAGAAGAATGGTGAGGAAGGAGTTGTCGGAATGACTGGTTGTACCGATGGTTAAGTCAGGTTGAGGACTGGGAGGGTAAATATGACCGAGCAGGACCAAACCCTTCATGCAATCCATGTTCTTAAGTTTCTCAGAGCTCAAACCAAGAGCTTCTGAGAAGAGTTCAAAGAGCAAAACACCTAAGCTCATATTATGCTTTGTGTACTCGATCATAGCATCCCTGAGGCAATGATTGTTAAAATTAAGGGGCAAAAAATTTCAATTAAAATATAAAATATCTGAAAGGGTCCTACAAAAACCTATTTTGGATCCAAATAAATCTTAAACTGAACTGAATTGGAAAACGAATGTGTACCAAAACAAATGTATATAATCTTTAACATTTAATATTTATTATTATTTTTAAATACTTGATAAATTATTTTTGATGTTTAATATTTACTTTTAGATATTTATTATTGCTTTTTGTGTTTATTTTCAGTTTTATGTTTTTTTAATTGTTTTGTGATATTTTATACCGAAAATACTTGTTATTTTAAGTTTAATATATTTTGAATATTTTACGTTGAAAATATTTAAATTTGAACCAAACACATAAAGATCCTAAAATATTTCAGTTTTCCCAAACCCAATCTAAATCCGGAAAGATCCAAAAATAACAACGAAAATCATCCTCTGAACCCACCCCAAAAACACTGAAAGCCACGAATGTTCAGCCTAAGAACTTAGAATCAATATATTTCCTTAAGAATCTTGAAGATAAAGCAAAGTTATACACACCTGCAAGCCACTGGAAGCTCCTCATACTTTGGAGGATCAGGAGCCATGTAACAAGCGAAAGTGTCTCTCCAGTTAACACATGAAGTAGAATTGTACAGATCGAAATTACTATTGTACACAAATTTCTTAGCTGGGTCGCGGCAAAAATATGATTTCTTGACCTCAAGATCTTGCTCAAAAAACCTACGAACTCCATCTTGAATACCTTGAAGAACACTTAAAGGAACACCATGATTGATCACTTGGAAAAATCCCCAATTCTCTGCAGCGTCTTTGATCTTCTCAACGACAGCTTCACGAGACACTGCGTCCACGTGGACGTCTGCGAAGTCGATGATAGGGATTGCGAAATCTGAAGCAGAAAAAGAAGGTTTCTTGTTGGATAAGGTACCTTGAGGGAGACGGAAGATAGAAGGAATCTCAGTGATGTGAGCATCAACGAGACCTTTAACACCTGCTTTTGTCTCGTCGAAAGCTTTACGTTCATTGTAAGAGGTTACTTCTTTAGTTTCCATTTCTGTGTCTTCTCACAGATGTCTCGTCTAGAGATTGGTCTCTGTAATTGTGGTATGCAACTAAGTTATCTTAATATAGACCTGTCTTTAGTGTGTGGGACCGGTGATGACTGGTGATGACGTATGTTCGTTTTTGTTCATGTGACGGTAAGTGATGTCAGCATGTCTATTTTTTCCTCATTATTTCTGGTAATGTGATAAAAAAAAAATGATATTGTTGTTGCTATATTGCTATTTGGATTTAAATCCCATAAAAATTTTAAAAATCAAGAAAAACAAATCTGTTCAAATTGAACAATCTGTTTGCCACCAACCGATTAGACAACTAAAACGGAACTAATCATTCAAATTATTAAAATCATAATGATTTATTTGTTTGAAATTACATTGGTTTTGTTTGTTTAATATTTAACGATAATAATCTATATTGTTATTTCAAAAATATATTTATAAAAATAAATTTAAGGTTATGCAGTATTACATCTTATATTTTATATCAGTTCAAAAGATGATAAAAATGTCACTACAAAGAAAAAAAATAGTCAACTAAAAAAACACATGAACACAATTTAATTTTCAACAAATTGAGACGAATAAAATTATAGTTTATATTAAATATATAATTATTAAAAATATGATATTTGTAATTTATATATTATTTACCAAAATAATCCATTAATTTCTCTTAAAATCACATAATTTAAATATCAGAAAATTATAAAACCAAGAATATCACAAAACTAAACTCTGAAAACATATAAAATTCTAGGTTATATTTATTTTAGCATATTAACCCGTAAAGTCATTTTAGTTGGAAAAAAACCCAAAGATTTCTGTTTTTTTTAGTTTAATCGAATTTTAAATATTTTCAGTTTAGTTTGGTTCAAATAAAAGGTTATGTTTTTAAGAAAAGCAGGGGCACATCGAGCTATAGATTCCACCGAGAAAGTTTTCTCTCTCCGACGACAATCCCTGAGACAGAGAGAAACAGAGAGATATGGGTTTCTTCTCTTTTCTTGGAAGAGTTCTTTTCGCTTCTCTATTCATCCTCTCTGCTTGGCAAATGTGAGTTTTTATCATCTCTTCTTCTCCTCTCGATCTGATCTCTGGTTTCAGTTTTTTCTCTGTTAAAGATTTGATATCTTCTTCGAGGAAATTCTATTGTGTTCGATCCGATTTGATAGAACCTCGAACCTTCGCAAATCTGTCTGATTTGGTTCAGGGTAAATCCAGGGCTTGTCTAATTCCTTACTGCTTTCTCCATTATGTGAATTTCAGATCCCTTTCTTGATGAAGGAGTCGATTGAAGTTTTGAATTTTCTTAACCAATGTTGCAAAATCTAACTCCCAAACGTGAGATTGTAGTCTAGTTTTCAGCTGTTTATTGATACATTGCGATGTATTATCGTATCTATCAACGTGTGATTTGAGGTCACATAGATTGTTTTCTTCTTTAGTATACGAATTCTGAGGTAAATAGTTGGATTTCATCCTATGAGAAATCGACCCTTTCTTTGAGGCTCCAAATAGACTGCGATATTCATACTTGTTTAGAAGCTTCTCAAATATACCATTGTGACTCATCTTACAAGATCCTGAACTATGTATCTCGTGACTTCTTATTAGGTTCACTGACTTCGGAACTGACGGTGGTCCAGCAGCTAAAGAGTTAGCTCCAAAGCTTCATCTGACCAAAGCACACCTCTCTTCCAAATTAGGAGTATCATTGCCCAACATAGAGGTATTGGTCCCTTGTCTTCATGTCTCCTATGCTGACTATAATTACGTTTCTGTCTGATTTGGAAAACGAATTTGAAAAGGTGAAACAAGTCATATGGACTATTGTTGCTCTGAAAGGACTTGGAGGCTTACTCTTCGTTATTGGCAACATCTTTGGTGCCTATCTTCTGGTTAGAACTTCTTCAATTTTTGTTCTGAAGAAAATGAAACCTTAGCTTGTTGATCAACTTTGGTTGTTTCTTAGGCTTTCTACTTGGTGGTTGTCAGTCCCATTTTATATGATTTCTACAACTATGAACACAAGGACGGACAGTTCTCTCTTCTATTGACTGAATTCTTGCAGGTTTGTCTGAACACTTCTCTTCTTTGAGTTCAACTTTCTTTATGGCCTCTTGTGAAAATCAAAGTCTTCTTCCACTAGTCTCATTCTTTTGCCTTATTTTGTCACAGAGCGTTGCGCTTCTTGGGGCATTGCTATTCTTTATTGGAATGAAGAACTCGACACTGAACTCAAACATGAACCAGAAAAAGATGGGTCTCAAGCGTAAAGCTGCTTAGAGTTTCTTCTATTCTCTTTTCACACACAAGTCAAAGGCTTTACAATAGCTTCTGATGCACTTCATGTTTCTTCTTGATCTTTTTCTTTCCTAGGAATCTAGAATTAGCACACTCTGTATTTGTTTCTTTTACTTCTTGTTTGATTTTGGGATCTAAGCATATTCTCTTGTGAAATTGATTATTTCAAGTGATTTTAAAAGTTGGGTCGAGACTCGAGAAGGTTATTTTTTTCCATGGCTAAAACTTAAAAAGTGAATGGTGGACAAAAATATTTTGCCAACTAATTAATAAAACTTTAAAAAGTGGGTTTGAGGGCTTGAATGGAGGTATAGTTTTAGGGTGGGCAAAGTAG
>OVAU01000684.1:0-18582 GCA_900406315.1 Biscutella laevigata subsp. laevigata
ATGAGCAATCGAACCCATGTTCGGGATCAAGCAAAACACCAGCAATTGAAAGAGGATTTGATTGAAAATATTTGGCTCAAGTTCGGCACGAATGAAGATTATAATTAACCGTTTTTACCCTTTTTAATATGTATTTTTTTATAATATATTTTNGTTTTTACCCTTTTTAATATGTATTTTTTTATAATATATTTTTATTGCATTTTATTTTTAATTCTGTATTATATGTTATGAAATTAATTATAAGTTTAAAAGAAAATTAATAAATTACATTTTATTTATATTTTCATAATTTAAAAAATATTATTATTTTAATCTGAAGAATCTCAACAAAATTTTACCATTGGACCCCTCTTCTTCTTTAAAATTATAGAGTATCTTCGTAAGTTTCTTAACAATATTTTTAATTAATTAAACTTTAAGAACCCTTAATGAAGAGTTCCCCATTGGACTTGCTCTAACGTAATAGTAACAGTGAGTCAATTCAGCAGAATCCAAGTTAACATAGAATGGCGTAGCCGAGCCACGTGGTTACCATGTTCACAAGCACACTCCTCAAGACATCGAAAGATGACGTGGCAGTTATACGCTTGCCACGTGGTAGATTATTATCCAGAAGGAACTTGGGACTTTGGACTGTATTGCTTCTAGGAAAAATCCAAATCTACCAATCAGCTCTGTGTTTACTAACAATTACCAAGTCTAACCACCATATAATAATAAAAAATAGCATATGTTTGAATAAACGTGAGACGACTCGATGGGTTAAGCTCTGGAAGTTTCGTAAGACAAGCGTACCCATCCTCCTATGACTGTTCTAGAAAGTTCAAAATCAACACTTTCTATTTAAGCTACCTACGTGGCCATTTTCATCACCACATCTTCTTCAACTGCCATAAACTATTTTCCACTTAACAATAACGAAAAAACAGAGTAATCTGTTATACCTTTAAAAATTCCCGCTCTTTTCCTAGACCTTTTGGTTTCTCTCTTGTTTGATCTTTCTCTAATGGGATAATTCGTTTTCTCTCTTCAATTACAATTCACAAAACATCCAATCTCGGGCCAAAGCTTTCATCCTCCAAGATACATTGAACAAAAAGGAGATGGAGGCATCGTCAAGCTCGAGAGCATCGTCAATGCCTGTGCAAATGGAGGGACTAGAAGAACCAGGACCTTCTCCGTTTATAGCTAAGACGTTCGCTATGGTGGATGATCCAAAAACAAACCATATAGTGTCTTGGAACAAGGGAGGCATCAGTTTTGTCGTGTGGGATTCACATTCTTTCTCTGCTACTATTCTCCCATTATACTTCAAGCACAATAACTTCTCTAGCTTTGTCAGACAACTCAACACTTATGTAAGTGTCTTCTTGTTTCTCCACTAAAACCACATTGCTTTCTTTAGCTTTGATTTGTGTTTTTACTTTATCTCGTATAGTTTTATGGAGGACCTGGACGATGATGCGTTCGGCCTCCGATGACTTTTTCGTAAGTTCTCCATGGGAAATAAAATTATTCATTTAATATATTAGTTAATGTTAAATAAAATATAGTTTATTTATTTTTAATATTAATTATTATTATTTATGTTCAGGGGTTCAGAAAGATAGAGGCAGAGAGATGGGAGTTCATGAATGAAGGATTCTTGATGGGACAAAGAGATCTCCTCAAGAGAATCAAGCGAAGAAGCTCCTCCTCTGCTCCTCCTTCACTCCACCACTCTCAGATCGATGGTCGTGAGGTCAGCGGGGAGCTTCCGCAGCTTCGACAAGAAAGACATATCTTGATGATGGAGATCTCGAGGCTTAGAGAGCAGGAAGAGAGAGCGAGAGGATACATCCAAGCCATGGAGCATAGAATTAATGGAGCAGAGAAGAAACAGAGACATATGATGTCGTTCTTGAAGCGCGCGGTGCAAGATCCATCGCTTCTGGAGAAGCTGTTCGAGCAGAGGAAAGGGATAGAGGAGACTAGAGTGGTTAAACTTGAGACGGTGGAAGAGGTATCGGAGCTGGAGGCTTTAGCGTTAGAGATGCAAGGATATGGACGGCAACGAATTGATGAGGCCGAGAAGGAAGTACCCGACGATGGGTTTTGGGAAGAATTACTCATGAACAACGATAACTCCGACGAGGAAGAAGATGTGAATGTAAACGTTACAAGTTAGTTTCTGGATTCATGTCGGAATCTAATAATCAACATATCGATATACAAAAGGATGTGTATGACTATATATATAGAGAGGGTAACAAACATCATAGTATTATCACACGATTCATAAAGACCAATCAATCAAAACCGGAGAAAAAGACAAAAGAAGAAGCAAGACACATGGATTCACATACACATTCATGAAGTAATTATTATATTTTTGATGGCTTAACTACAGCCGGCCTTGCGACAGAGGCAACGGTGAGAATTGGCGGTGGCGACGCAAAAGCCACGTTGAGCTCCTTCGCTCTTGCAAAAGTCATCGCAAAGCTTATGTCCAACTTGGTCCAACCAACACTTGAAATTTGGTAGTCCCTTGCATTCCCACTCACATCCTTGCGCTTCTCCTTTCTCAATCAACCCTATAGATTCACACGCCAACAATTACCACAAATAATTCCCAATTAGAGAATAATCAAAGCATATATACCTGTGGAAACCAGTAGAACTAGGAGGAGAATTGTAGACAATTTCACGATCATCTTCCCCATTTTTCACTTCTTGATTTTGAGTTTTGGAGGAGGATATGGGATGACTTATCATTTATATACTCGGTCTACCAAGAGATTAATCAACGCATGATTTTGTTGATAATAATATTATTATATGATATATATAATACTAATAAGCGATTAGTTGCCCTGACGTGCGTGACACATCTCTCTCATTCGACTCTCTTCTACATTATATATTAGATTAGTTTATTATAGTTAATCTCAAAACCCGCGTTGTCTGTGAATAAACTAATTTTGTTGCCAACCTTTTTGATTTTGATGTTTTTGGTTTCAAGTGTTTATAAATAATGTTTTTGATTCGGTCTTCCTCCTTATCGCATATTATGTTTGTTTATACAATAATAAACATAGAGGCCACGAGAATGTCTTTACTTACTGAATATGGGCTTGGCTCACATTCGAAATTTATTACTTCACAACCCAATGAAAAAAAAGCGAACAAGAAAAGCCGAATAATTTGGAAACGCTAACCTCAGACACTACTCTACATTCAAACCAATTCACCTCAAACGTAACGATGTGGTCTTTTAGTTACAAACAGTCAAACTAGGTAGAACCTCTTGAAGGAATACAGGAGAAATAGTCAAGAAAGAGATGTATCACAATAAAGGAGTGTCTTTAGGGTCACAGTTGATAGGAAATATAGGTATGCAGGGCTCAAGCTCTAATCTCTTCATCTCTTAGCTGTATGCATTATGATGCTTCTTTAATTTCACCGTTTCAGGCTTCTTTAATGGTGTCTCTCTCCTTTTAACACAACCATTTTCTTTAATGGTCTATCATCCATTTCTATATATATATAGAACGTCTATTGAACCACAAAGCATCATCTCTCCCTCTCTTCTCTTTAAGTCCATAAAGGAACAAGTGAAGCTGCCAGCATGATCTATCTTCGGTTAAGAGATGAAATGTTGAAACATATTGTGCTTTAACCCAAGCTAGGTCATGCTCTGGCAGCATCACTCCTTCCTCGTTTAGGACCATCCACTCATATGAGATTGCACTTAACCATTGAAAGAAAATGAAACTCCCCAACGCTCACAGTTTTACTTCATGAAACTACAGTAGGTATTCTCTGTGTTTTCCTCCCCTTTCAACCTCTTTACTTTTTTTCTCATGTTTTGCACTATAGATCTTCCATATGTGCGTCATGTCGTAGAGTTTCTAGAGAACTTAAACTGTGCACAGCTAGACGTTTAAAGTAAAAGGGAGCTGTACAAAACCAAAATATGTCTCTCTCTCATATCCACCCACTCATTACAAGACAAGCCATGCTTAGTTTTGTTAGCTTTAACCCGTATTTCAAGACAAAACTTCAAGCATATTTCGTTAGCTTTGAAAATTCTATAGACACTGTCTTAACATGTTTACCAAAAAAAAACCTTACGACTTTGTACAGTAGATAAACCAATTTTAGTCTGACTATACATCAGTGGCTTCCCGCAAAGCTCAAACTCACACAAACATATCATGTCTTCCTAATACCAACTTGATAATGTCGTTTTATGTTTCTATTCAAGTGAACTGGAGAGCAATTTCGTTGCAGCAGGTTGAGCCACCCATCCCTAGAGAACTCCATCTGTTATATTAGGCTTCTCAAGGTTTTTTGAGATGTGGGCTTCTTGAACACTTATACAAGGATCTTGGATTCTTACCGTAACAGAGGAGTGAAAGAGATGCAATTTCCACATTTGCACCCGTTAAGCCTCACCTATGCAAACTTCTTTAGGAATTGGTCAAAGTACGTTCGTTGAATGTGTTTTGACTCATCTCTTTTTATTGGCACCTTGGTTTTTGAATATTCCATTCGAACTTATGTTGCAATCAAGTGAGTTTAAATCAAAACACAAGTGTATACTAGTAGTTGATGAATGAATCAAAACCAATCTTGTCTCTCTTCCTTACTTTTCTATTTAACAAATGAAGAATATAGTGCAACATCTGAGACTCTTGTAGAACAGAGAGAAAGAAGTAACCTTTGCTCCTTATAGATGGAAAAGTTGGCAGTTTACTTTGACAAAACACAATTACATTGCCCAAATACACACAACCTGCATTACATTGAGCTCACTTACAAAAACCAAAACAAACTCTGAATGTGACAAAACTTAAGGCTCGTCCTAAGATAACAAAAACAGACTTGAATTGTTTTAGCGCAGCAGATCCCTGGCTCTGCGGGTGGTCCTGCGTATAGCCTGAAGCCCCATGAGATTCCTCCAACTGCTTCCCTCCGGCATTGACGCTAGCCAGACCAACCCCTCAAGCTCCCTCGAGCTCCCCGCAATCGCGACTCGCACGTCCAAAAACGCACCAGAGCACTTGTCCTTGGCGTAGCCCTCGCACTTGTCCTTGGCGGCAACCAAACATGCCTGGAATTCCCGCTCTTCGCACTTTTCTCGCTCGCTCATGTTCTTAGAGGTCTGCCACCACGGTGGCTTACAGTTGTTGGAGGCGGAGACGGCGCACCCAATCCTGGCACCTTCCTCGCACTGCTCCCTTATTAGGGTTTCACAACGCTTGAAAGCGGCTGCCCATGACTCCAGGGATCGAAAGGCTAGCACGTATCCTGAACTACCGGCGGGAATTGGTCCCCGGAGCAAGGGTATCGGGCGATCGAACACGACGGTAGTATGGACTTTTGAAAGGTCAATCTCCCATTCCTGCATCGCCGGAGTCGGAGCGGGAGGTTTGGCGGAATCTGAGTTGACGAGGACACTAGATGTTTGACCCATATGCAAATCACATTCACTGAAATCCAGAGTCTCAGCCCTCAAGTATCCTCCTTCCCGCGCTCTTACTCCCGATTTGGGATCCACCGGCTTCGATGTCGAATCCGATTCGAGTATCAACACAGATTTTACCACCAGAAAAGAAAAGACATGTTTGCTTGGTGTCATTAAACGGCGTTGTTTCACAGAGAAGGTTAAATTATCAAAATATATTGGGCCGTATTGGGCCAGTTTATTCTGAACGTTTGAAAAATGTCATAGCGAAAGGGATGAACAGAGAATTAACAGAGATTCTGGAGCCCGATCAACTGAAGTATATACACCCTGGATTGTTCCTTGCACACCTCACCGTCTCGTCCTCGTCTCCCTCCAATCCCTAAGGTTTCCTCCGCCAATCTCGACTGACTTTTCCTGTGAAGCTCAATAATCCTTGGATATGTTTTAGGGTTTTTAGTCTGTATATCGATAGATCTCTTCCTTCTTTTTTGTATAGCAATGAGTAAGAAGAAGAATCCTACTGTATTCTTGGATGTTTCAATCGATGGGGTTCGGGTTGAACGCATTTGCATCGAGGTCAATACATTTCACTCCATTCGTTTCCTTCTGCAACTTCTCAAGTTTTTTTGTGGGTTTCCCTTTCTTACTTTTCTCTTTTCCTGTCCATGGCAGCTCTTTGCTCATCTTGTCCCCAAGACAGCAGAAAACTTCCGTGCCCTCTGCACAGGTAATAACTTAAGCTATCTTCATGTATCTACTCATTTAATCTCGGACCCTGCTTTAAGAACACCAATCACCTATCTACTTGATATCTTAAAATACTGTACAGTATGTCAAAAGAACAAGTCATTTTGTAAATCACTTTTCTACCTCTTGTATAGCAAGAGTGTCAAACTTGAAAGATAATGGGCTACACGCTTCATTCTTCTAATGTTTTTAACCTGGTGCAGGTGAGGCAGGCGTAGGAAAGACCACTGGGAAGCCTCTACATTTCAAAGGATCATCTTTCCACCGAATTATCAAAGGATTCATGGCTCAAGTATGTATGCTTTGTACTCGAGTTATTCTTTTGCAACTGTGGGTTATGTTCTTTGCTAACCTTCCATTCACAATGATTGAAGACTTATAATTTCTTCTAATCGTTTTGTACATGTGATGGAAAACGAGTTATTTATTCATGAATTTTTCTCTTTTTTGCAGGGTGGTGATTTTTCGAATGGAGATGGTATTCTTCTTCAAACCTAGTATCAATTAAACATGAAATCATATTATTTTCTCATCCGTGTATACAATTTCACGTCAAATTTTGCTCTATTTACGGCATATATATATATATATATTTATGTGATGGAATATACCTCATGGTCGTAGACACCATCTAGTTAGTTGTTGATTAACAAATAAGTTTTAGTGGTTGGCACTAGGAGGCAGGAGCTAAGTTTATATATTTATACAGTAAAAATCGGCACTTTGGAAGGGCATGTTTTGCTTTCTTTTCATCTATCAGACAGCTCCAAATGAATAACTGCTGTCTATAATTCCAGCTCGTAGAGCTTCTCTTGGAATGCTAATACTGACGTAATCAGCTGGACCCTCATAACATTTCACAGATTTGTAATGACTTTGGTTTGTTTGCAGGCACTGGCGGGGAGAGTATTTATGGTGGGAAGTTTTCAGGTATAAATTGAATTTCTCTATTTTCAGCTTTCTCAAGGCGGACAAATTTCTCAATATATCATGTTATCCCTGCAGATGAAAATTTTAATCTGGACCATGATGGTGCTGGAGTCCTTTCGATGGCAAATTGTGGCCCAAACACTAATGGGTCCCAGTTTTTTATACTTTTTAAACGCCAGCCTCACCTTGATGGGTAATCTCTGCTCCTAATTTTGGTCATTCTAAGAAATTGGAGTTCATTGTAAAGGGCACTCAGAAGGTTTAAGTATTGTCAAGGGTCCTGATTTCTCTCATTTTATCATGTAGGAAGCATGTTGTATTTGGGAAAATTGTGAAGGGAATGGAAGTAATCAAGAAAATGGAACTTGTGGGGACTAGTGATGGGAAACCTACCAGCACTGTGAAAATAATAGACTGTGGCGAAATGTCTCAGATAAAAGCTGAGGATGCTGCAGAAAGAGAGAAAGGTAAGAAATTTAATACTCGTATGTAGAATTGCTAGATATATGATGCTGGTACATCAAGGGAAATTGAGAAAATTAAGCAAGGAACTTTCTTCTGGTGATACATCTGATCGTGAAGCTAAGGGAGGACGCAAAAAGAAATCCAAGGAGAAGAGGATAAAGCGAAAAAGAAGATACTCTTCGTCGGATTCATATAGCTCAAGTTCTGAGTCAGAATCCGATTCTGAATCAGAAGGAAACTTATCCTCTTCTGAGTCTAGTTCTTCTAGTGATGGGAAGCATAGGAAGAGGAGGTTAACAAAGAGACACAAAGGCCGACGCAGAGAAAGAAAAATTAAAAGAACAAATGGGAAAAAGAAAGCACGACGAGATAGACAACCCCGGCGCAGGTCTGACAAGTTTCGTGGTAATTTCAATTTAATTTTTGCCACTTGTTTTCTTGATATTATTAGTTTTCCCTTACAGAGACAGGGATGGTTCTGGTGAGGCTGAGAGTAGCAGCATGAGTAGCAGTTCTGATGATGAAAGAGTGGGCCAAGATAAGGCCAGAAGGTCAAAGCTAGCTAAAGGCAAGTTTTCAACCTATCCTTGGCAAGTATTTATCGTATGCTGAAATTCAATTGCCTTACCTCCTGCAATTTATGAGAATGTTACTCCCTTCTTGGAACAGATGGTGGAAAATTTTCGACGAGTGTGCCTGGAGGGAATGCTGCCGATTCTAGTCCCGCGGAGAAGAATTTTCTGAAAGAGGGACCAGATTCTTTCCTGAAGGATGATGAACTCGTAGGTAACGGAACAAAAGTTGGTAATACTGATCAAGACACCAAATTGGAAGACCCAGTCAAATCAAGGTTTATCTCCGTGGATTTTATGTTTTCCGTTTCTCCTATGCTTTTGCATTTTGGTGTTCTGATTTGTTGTCCCTTGAAAACTTTTCCGTGGTCTATTGCCAAACAGCATGAGCCCAGTTTCTAGGAGAAATCAAAACCGTAGGAGCATAAGTCCTAGTAGGAGCCCTGTTGGAAATGGAAGCAGAAGTCCTCACGAGAAGCCAGTGGAGAAAGCTGGTGGGATTTCGTCCAGAAGCCCATCTCCAAGTGGTATGCCCAAGCGCATTCGCAAGGGACGTGGCTTCACAGAAAGGTATTCCTTTGCTCGGAAGTACCGTACACCTTCTCCTGAGCGTTCGCCTCCTCGGCACTGGCCTGCCAGAAGAAGCTTTCAGGACAGAAACAGAGATAGGTAAATCAATTATGCATACATCCATACAACAAAGGAGGACGATGCTGCGAATAGTACTAAAGTATTCATTTTGTTTGAATTTTTGGAGGTATCCGAGTAATTCTGAGCGCTCCCTGGGGGGACGCTATAGAAGCCCACCTAGAAGGAGCCCTCTAAGGTTAGCTCGCTTATCTCTTTTATACGGATTCTGGCTTTGGTGTGGGACGATATAACTTGTAAGCCAGCACCTATGATATTGCTTATATCTTAAGTGACCCTTTATATTTGTGATACTGTTTGGTTAAGGTTTAGTAAACTCATTATGACCTAGCTGAAAGTTGAACCGTGTTGGAGGTTCTCTGAAAGTGAGTTATCTTGTATAGGTACAATCGGAGGAGGAGCACTTCTAGGAGTCCAGATGGGTACCGCAGACGTTTCAGAGACAGAAGCAGGAGCCAGAGCCCAAGACATCGTAGCACCAGCCGGAGCCCTAGAAAGAGGCAGCCAATTAGCCAAGACCTTAAAGCTCGTCTTGGGCCACAGAGATCCACCATACGAGGAGGAGCCACCTCTCCTGAAGAGTCGCTCAGCCCTTCTCCATCAGTATCTCCATCCGGGCAGAGAGGTCTGGTTAGCTATGCAGATTGATCACTCGGTGTGAATGCTGCTGGTGACTTGGAGAGTTTTGTTGTAATTTGGATGTACTAGTGAAAGCATTCGGTAATGATATATTATGTTGGATTGGTAGCTTTGCAGATTGTGGAACATTTATTAAAAGTTCAGACTATATGTTGGCAGAATTGAGTTTAGCCGAACAAGTAGCATAGAATTCTCTAACAAGCAAGGAAAGAAGGTTCATCATATTCCGCTTGTTCATTACCAAAAGAGGTTTTACAATCATACACTCTTCTTGTTCTACAAGATGCTAGTTCACAGAAGCGGACAATGGCCGATCAGATGGGTTGGTCTTTGGGAACGATCTGATCCTTGATCCACATATAGATAGGGACTAACACAAACCAGGCAGCCGCTAGGGTTCCCAGGAGGAAGCGTCCCAAGAAGGCGAAGGGATTGTTTACAGGCTTCTCCACATCCTCTTCCTTTGGACCAAGCTGCATTACACAGAAATTATCACAATCAAAGAGAGAGAGACGAGAAACGAAAAGATGAACCGAGAATGGAAGAGTGTGCCCAAACCTGGAGAGGAGAGTCGCCGGAGGCAGGTTTGACGCCGGTTACAGAGCAACCCATGATGAGGCCGTGCCTGCGAACACCACGGTACCACTTGGGGCCAATCCTCTTAAGCTGAACGTCTTTGAAACCAGCATTCTTGAACCACTCAATGTACTCTTCCTCCTTGGGGAAGAGCATCCACACATCAGCAAAGAAACGAGAAAGCCAGAAAGTTGGGTAGACAGGGCCAATTAGACAGGCTTTCCCACCGATCTTGAGAACTCTGTAGGCTTCTCTTATCCCTCTCTGCGGATCCGGCCAGTACTCAATGCTGTGAAGAAACATACAATCAAATTGTTTTATCGGGTCAAGAGAAAGAAAGCAACACAAGGAATTGTAATACCTTCCAGCAGAAACGTATCTGTCTGCATAATCAGTAGGAAAAGGGAGGTCCTCTGCATCTCCTTCGACAATCTTGCATTCCTTGAGCGGCTCCTTCTGCTTCGCCTTGGCCAGCTGATGTGGTGACTGATCCAGAATCGTTACATTCTTAGCATTCACCGTTTTCACGATACCCAGTGTAGTGAAACCAGTTCCGCCGCCAACATCAACCACCCGCATGTCAGGATGGCTGAGATCCGCCGGCTCCAGAGCATCGTCCCTCATATCCTCCGTCCAATGGCCCGGATTGATGATGTGGTCGTAAACGATGGATAAAAACCTGTAGAACCAGTAAGCCTCCTTTTTGTGTTGAATGAACCGAGGTTGCGCAGATGGCCGTGATGCAGACACGCTGCATCTGGTTGCCAACGATATTCTCCGCGTGCTGGTTCGGGTCACGGAGACTAAACTCGGCCGAGGAAGCGATCTGCTGTTAAGATTGGAACCCGGAAAACCTAATCCCTTGGGGCAGGTAATGGCCCCGTTGAGCATCGAAGAAGCCATCGGAGCAAATGAAACTTATCTGCGATTCTCCACCAGACACAAAGGAGATGTGATGACGGTGAGTACGTGTAAGACTGATGATGACTTCAAGTCTTCAACCACATACTCTTTTTTTTTTTTTTTGGAAAATAAAAAAAGAAAAACAAAATAATCATTTGTTACGGTCCATAAGCCCATTTGTAAGAAGAATGGGCTTTTATTTTAAAGTACTATTGGGCCTTTTTGGCTATAGTGTAAACTGTAAAAGCGACGTGCCTTTTGGAGAAAAGAGGATTCCCATTTCTCTGCAAATGGAAGTGAAAAGTCGATTCCAGTCAGAGAGAGACTTGCGACAATTCAAACTTGTACGGACAATCTGAGTTTCTTTCTTCCTTTTCTGACCGTGTCAGATCTGTCGAGTTGGAGGATGCGAAACGGTGAGTACAGGGAATCCACAGCGTAATTAGATGGAGGAAACGGCGGAGCAGGATGCTCTTTCTCTCGGTGGTGACGCACGGGGGAAGCACAGGATCCTTGCAGAGCTTGGTCGCGTTGAACAAGACGTCATATTCTTGGAGGTAAGATCCTTAGTTTTCCCACTTCCTATTGCATTTGGTGAGGAATTTTCTGAGATTAATTTTTGCCAGTGAGTGGATTCTTTTTTCGTTTTATCGACTAGAGCAATTATCCATGTGAACTAGAACCTGCTCAAATATGTTCCGACCTCTTAGATCAGCTGTATTCCTTGTGTCTTCTCTTCCTCTCAAATAAAAAAGAAGAAGAAGCAGATCTTGAATTTACATTGATGAATAGGGACTGTTTATTAGATGGCAGATCTGTTCTAATGAGAGCATGATCATTCTCTACCTGATTTGCGTTACAGTTATAGATAAACTGTTGATATGTATTAGGATGCCAATGGAAGTTGCTTGTCTGTTTTGGTTCTCTTAGGAAACACTATACTCAAGTGTTTTCCTTAGAGTTCATTGTGACAGATGAATACTTATGATGGTAAGGAGTCCATCTTTCTTTCTGTTGTTTTCTCTCATGGATATTATCCCAGGAGTCTCAGGAGTTAGACTATGTGTGTTGACTATTTTGTACATATAGTATTAGTGTCCATCTTCTGTTCTTGCTTAACCTCATTGCTAGTGGTCCCAACTCCGACGGTTATTAAAGAAGCTTTGTTACTATATACAGAAAGAGTTGGAAGAGTTGGAGCAGACAGTTATTGTATCAACCGTGTGTGAAGAGTAAGTTAGGGAAACTCAGGCTATGATCTTTCTTTGTCATTTGTTCGCTAGAAACACTCTGTTTTTAATGATTTTGATTGTGTTGGTTCACAGGCTGCTATGTGTCATCGAGAAAGCACCCGACCCACTGTTGCCACTGTAAGTGCTCTTAAACCTTGAAACTATAGGATTCATTTGGATTCAAATAACTGATAGATGATGATTTGGCAGAACGAGTGGACCTTTGAATGTAGTATGGGATCGGTGGTTTGAAGGACCGAATGGAGGAGAAGGCTGCAGATGCTTTATACTCTGAGGTTTGCTGGTACATATGATGATTGTATTGTAACTTTATGTGCATATTTTGGGGAGAGGGTATTGAGGAAGTTGGTAGATCTTGAAGTGTGTCCTTTTTTTTTTGTTTTACTTCTGTCCATCATTCACACACACACACACACGACACTAGTAGGTTGCTTAAGAAAATATGCAAAACAATAGTAAGATGATGATGAATCTTGAAGTGTGTCCTTTTTATTATTTTTTTTGCATTCCTAAATATTCCTCCAACTAAAGGAAATCTCACGTATTTTGCGTCCCCAATGTTGACATAACAAAATGATGATGAATTGAGATGAAGACGCAGTACTTTTCCCTTTAATCAACCTCTGGATTGGGCTCTCATGATGTGAGCTTATATCCCTACTCTAATTTATGGCCTAATAGGCCTAATTACGAAAGATTTGGGCCAAGTAGAAAACAGTTCAGTTATGGTATTTCAGTTACTAAAATACTACCCAAGTTAATGGATTTTTTGGTATAGGCATATAATTTGGATCGAACTGGATCGGTTCGAATAATTTGTATAATTTCGAATTATGTGATTTAAAGATTTTTGGTTAATGTGGATAATATAGTTTATTTTCAAAACCTTAATTTAACCTTGGTTTAATTTTAATAAATTCGGTTAAACAACCGGTTTGATGAGCTGGACCTATTCCAAAAATCTGGTTTGGTTCAAATAAATCAGTTCGATTCGAACAAATTAGTTAAGTTCAAACAAATCGGTTGGGCTAGAAATCGGAGGGCTAAAGGAACCATCAACTTGTCTTTACAACCAATGATACAAACATATTTTCCAAAGAAAGATAGTTGGTTTTTTTTTTTTTGGTCATAATACATGTATTAAGGGAGACTCGATCTCGGATAACACAGAGACCACACTAGCACAAACCACTAGGCTACATGTCCTGGTTCAAGGGAAGATAATTGTTATGTTCCCTCAAAGTGATTACAAACTTGGCATAACATAATATATATATTGATTGAATTGACAAAGACAAACCTACCTCTCTTTTTTCAGTGTGAAGAGATTAAACACACTATTTTCTTGTCCTATTTATATGATATATATAAACTTATGGTCACATGTGGTCCACTCAATAAACATTCACGGACTCACTAACTTCTTTTAATGGTACAACAACCTTCCCATCTTTTTCTCTTTGTTATCTCACATCATCTCTTTGGTTAATCTTCTCTGTTTTTATTTCCCCTGCACTGCAACACACATCCCAATGAACATTTCTCATGTTCATTAGACAACCTACCACTGGTTAGTTATTTTTGAATGTGTTTAGATTCCCACGCGACAGGTTGGTCCAAACAGCGATAAGCTCGGCATCTGGCAGTTGAAGGACTCGAATGTAGTTGTAGTAGACTCATCCTGGTCAAAAGATGGCGACGATGAGCCTGAACCTTTGTTTTCCGCAGCTGCTGCAGGAAAATGGTGTGTGGGTGACGCAAATGGGCTGTCCTCCTCTAAGCTATATAACATATATACTCAGATCTTCTTCAAGCTCATAAAATAACTACCAAACTAGGAACCTGTACAATACCTCTCTGGGAGTTTGATACTATCCTTCTCAGCAGACCCTTCACTGCCCCTGCCCTTCTCATTTTCTCTCTGGTTGATTGAAACATGAGACTTGTCTGCATGAGAAAGCCATCAGGTTATCACACATTTCAGAGAGGAGTGAATTACTAAATCAGAGCAAAAGAGAACCTAGTCCAGGAGAGTTAGGGGAACTGAGTTGAAAATGCATCTTGGCATCAAGAAGCTGCAGATTCACCAGTCTTCTGCTCTGAAGCTCAAGAGCTCGTTCTTCAAATCTCCTTTTAAACAACAGATCATGAGTGTTGTCGTGAAACGCCCTCCCACCTACACACGAAAAAGCAATCTGCATCAACCCAACTCCCAAGGGAAATGAAAGATGGGAAGCTTTAGGGTTACTCTTACCAAGTTGGAGATCCATAATGTCCCTGGAATCATGGCTGCTCGGTATTCCATCCGGAGATGGCTTACTCCTGCACCAGAGAAATCAAAGCCTCCTAAAACACAAGAGGAACCAGAGCAGCGAGATCACAAGGTTGAGCCAAAGTACCTGTACTTGTCAGGGACTTTGCCTTTCTCCTTGTAAGGCTTGACAAGAACTCTCGAATCACACACAAAGTGAGGGTTCCCTTTTTCGAGAATGCTCTTCACCGTCTCTGGGTACATGAAGGTCACGAACCCAAACATCCTCTTCTGCTGATACGGTATCCTCACGTCTTGAACTGGTCCATAGGTACTACACAATAACACCCCAAGACCATTGCGTTTAGAAGATAAATCTAAGAAAATGAACTGAGGTCCAAGCACGAAATCTTACCTGAAGTAGTTGGCAACATCTTCTTCCCTGAAGACACTGTCCGCTGGGAATGTCAGATAGATCTGTCTGGAAGCCGGACAGGCCATCGCCGGAAGGCCATCTTCTTCCCTTCTCCCCAACTTCTGCAAATCATCACCCCTCATGAAAGCTGCAGTTCTGCTATACATTTCACACACCAACGTAAGACGGTAAAATGGTTCAGATGAAACAAAGAGAGAAGAAAAGCTCCAACCTTTGGGCTTCACTCTGCTGCTGCAAGTCGAGACCTTTGGGGTAGAATGGAAAACGAGAGACGCCGGTGAACTGATGGGCAAGTCTAGGCGGAACAGACTTGGACCTAAGCAGCTCGTTACACTTGTCCATTACCGGAGAACCAACACCATGAAAGGTTTCCCCAACTCCGTCTTGACACAAGTATGAGCACTGACCCCATCCAAGCCCTGTATCAGACTCAAAATCTTCTCTCCGATCCAAGAAAGGAAGCCGCTCTTCGAGCTCGAAGGGCAAGGACGCCGGATTGAGAGTGGAGCCAAAAAGACCGAGCTGCTTCTTAGCCTTGGCTATGACAGAATGAAGTTGATTCTGAGGTCCAAAAGCTAACCTTATCATTTCCTTCTCTCCGTGATCCAGAAGGAGGAGAAGACCCATGATCTTGGAAGCATTTGCTGGGTCTAAGCTCTGGATTCTAGAGAGGACGATCCTAGTTGCTTCGTAGACATCCATGGGAAACACAATCTTTGCTCGATGAGACTTTCTCACTCTTATCTTTGGCAGGAAAAAGAAAGAAACAGAGCTTTTGTTGTCTTGTGTTGTGTACAAAGGATGTTTGGTTTGTTGTGTTGGACTTTAGCAAAGTTAAAAAGCTTTCTTTCTCAACCACCTAACCATCATCACTCCAGAGTCCAGTACCACTCCACTCCATACCTAAGCTTCCTTCTTCTTCTTCTTCACTTTTGCGTCCTCCTCGTGTGGTTGCGACCAGATATACTAATAAAAAAAGACAGAGAAAGAAAACACAGTGGAGTGAGTGACTGTGTCTTCTGGGCTCCAACTCCCAAGTGAATGGTCAAAGCGTCAAACTTTGGAGTTTTGCAATGAAAAGACTCTCATTTATTTCAAAAATCTAACCATATCAATTATTGCATTTCTAAGACTGTATACTATAACATTCTCGTTTGAATTAACTCTATTTCGAGAAGGGCATTTGACTCAATTAGTAGTGTTTTCCATGCGTTTCTCACCAGATAAGAACTTCGATTCCTACGTTTATCTAAAACAAAACGCTAAAACAAAACGCTTGTAATGAAAATACTCTCTCTCATTTATTTCAAAAATCTAACCATATTAATTATTGCATTCTCAAACTATATAACATTCCAGTTAACTCTATTATAAACGCTTATCTAAAAAAAAATGCTTCTGATTTTATTTTCCTCTCAATAGTTACAAAGTTATAAAGAAACTGGCATATGGGTCCAATAGTCAGTCTGATTGCAATAAGTTAGGTTTAGTCATACAATAGGATTATAATTTATCTAGATGATTGATTAATGAACGAAATAAAATGTTGCAAATGTTTTAGACTATCATTTTCCAAATTTTTTCATTTTAAATCTTCATGTAACGTTATAGGATGATTGCTCATTAGAATTTTACTTTTTAGGGAAATCTAGATTTTCTAAAATAATAGAATTTTGTATTTAGAAAATTATGATGATGTATAGATAATAGTCAAGATCGATAAACTTTGTATAATTACTAGAATTTTGGATAATAGTTCATGAAAATAGATTTTTTTATATAAAATACTAGAATTTCTAATTTAGGGAATTATGCAAATTTGAAAGTTAATAGTTCACGAAAACTAAGAGATTTTGTAAAAAATGCTAGACTTGGAAATTTATACTTATGTGGTGGATTATTATTCTTGAAAATTGAGAGATTATACAATACGACAAAATTTGTGTCAGGATGAATTATGTTTGATTGAATGGATAATAGACCATGAAAATTGAGAGATTTTCTAAAATGCTAAAATTTTGTGTTTTGAGAAATTTTGTTGATTCAAATCGCAATGTTCCATAAATTGAGAAATTTTCAAAAATGTTAGAATTTTGTATTTTTGGAAATTTTGTTGAGACTATGGGTACTGTTGATGCCAGAAATAATTACTCAGAAAACGAATTGATTCCGAATGTTAAATCCACCAAANATGTTAAATCCGCCAAACATGGTTGATTAATCTCTTCTTAGCTGAACTGGAATTAATCCCAACTTGAATCTTCTAGGTCCACGTCATAGATTTGAATCCTTTTACTCCTTCTCCTCTCCTGACTCGAATGGTTTGGTAATTCTGTTATGATCCAGTCCCGCGAGCTCGAATCTAAGCGTAAAAGTAAATAAGACAGAGAGTTCCCGCTGAAGGGGAGCCGATCGGGTCGGCGTTTTATTAGAAAAGACCGTGTGCGAGCTCACGAGCTCTGTTCGACTTCTAGTCGAGCTCGGGTCGCGAGGTCGAGATACAAAGTTGGGTCGCTGCGGACCGAGTTTCTAACTCTAAGTACAACGCTCAATCTAGCTCTCTTTTCTCTCTCTTTCTAGTCTATTTCTCTCTCTCTTTCTAGCGAGTTTGGGATCTCCCTTTTGTCGTAGGACACTGTTCCTTATTTATAGGATGAGATGACCCGGTTCTCCTCTGGAGGATCCGCGTCCCTTTTTATCGGGTCTCTCAGACTCTTTTCGTTGATGGGCTTGTCTTCCTCATGTCTTTGATGGGCCGATTCTTGATCTTGGGCCGGCCTTTGATCTGGTACAATCCAGGTACCAACAATTATACTCACGTTTTTCTCAGCCATTCTCGCTGCGAAAGTCCCTGATCCACTACTAATATCGAAACCTATTCGGATTTTCCCGTTGCCTAAACCTAAAACATCATCGATCAAGAAGTCGTTCTTCCCTTTAACCTTCACAAACTTTTCCTTTTCATTACCTAAAACGAAGCAACCGTTACATTCTTGGGTAAGTTTCTTACCTTTCAAGCAATCGAAACTCTTGCAACTAAGACCACTCCAGTTAACACTCTTGTTACTAACAGGTCTCCATAGTGACTCAGGAGATTGAGTCAAATCTTGCTTCTGCACTGTTTTCGCCAAACATCGCCTTCGCGGCAAGGGCTCACAGGAACGAAGAATCAACAAGGGCTAACAGTCATCAGGACATCTATCGAACACTTTGTATGACATATACTGAGAAAGCAAATCAGCAGACTTTTCACAAGTGTGACCAATGGACGATACCATCTCAGTGATTCCGGTACGTGAAAATGATTCTGGATTTGTGTTTAGCTTCTGCTTCTTTGTGAAGTCTAGTAGAATTCTGATTTGCATTAATCTTTCGACAGTCAGTCCGAGAAATTTTCTCTTAGCATTGGTTTTGTGTTATGTTATCCTGCAGGCGACTCCGGTACTGTCATGGTTTTCATCAAACAAAGCTCATGAAGATGCTGGGTCTTCTGGGCTAAGAGCGCTTGCCTTCTTAGGTGCTGGTGTTACCGGACTGTTGAGTTTTTCTACAGTAGCATCTGCTGATGAGGCGGAACACGGACTGGAGTCTCCAGAATACCCTTGGCCTCATGATGGCATTCTCAGCTCATATGATCATGTTTCGTGAGTGTTAATCGACATATCTTTGAAAGTTCTTGAGATATGGAAACAATATTCAATCAAAAC
>OVAU01000685.1:0-18578 GCA_900406315.1 Biscutella laevigata subsp. laevigata
CATTTAAACCCATTAATTATATACCCATATTAACATCCCTACTCTCACCAATCAAAAAACATAAATATTAATAAAAAAAAATATTCTAAAAAAATTTTAAAATATTAATAAAAATATTTTAAGATCTCTTCCAATAAGATAGATTGGAGATGGTACCATGTCCAATGCCCAAAAAACATGGATATCTTGGAGGTATCCATGTTTTTTGCATTGCAGATGCTCTGGCTGAGACGGCAGCGGCGGCAATGCAGGTAAACCACAGTAAAGATCAAGTCGTTCGAAGACGTCGTTTGTATAGTTGGGTTGATTTTATAAGCTTAGTAGTTGGATTCAATCTCTCTTTAAAAGAAAAAAAAAATCTAGAGAGCAAAAGCTAAAGGAGCTCCGTCGCCGGTGTCGGTGCTCTGTCACCGACTCCTATTTTCTTCCTTCTGTTTTAAAGTTTTGTTTAAGGTTTTGTCTAGAGTTTTGTCTAGAGTTTTGTTATGCTAATTTTTTCTTTCTGTTGTTACTATCGTTTGATCTCAAGCCTTCCATCTTCATGGTGTTGGTGAAGCGATTCCTCCGATCGATTTCAAACCCAGATCTAGATCAAAATCTGAATAGTTTTGCTTCCTCTCATCCGAGTTCTCAATCAATTTATCTTGACTTCATCAGCTATGATTTTTTTATGGTCTTAAAATCTCTTGAAGAGTGAAGGAGATTCCATCAAAAGCTTCATCCCGCGTCTAGCAATGATTTAATTTTAGAAGACAATCAAATTTCAATGGAGGATATTAGTGCAGGATTTCAAGAGTGGTCTTCATCTTCTACATCATCAATTTCTGCTCTATGAAAAGATCAAGTTTTCAATTTTAAAATGTTTTTGGCATCTTTTATCTTTTGTATGTCTCTCTTTTTTGAGCTGTTGGCCCTGGGGATTCTTCATCCGCCAGCTTTAGTACTGTGTTGAAAGAAAAAAATAAGTTGTCTGGATTTTATCGTTCAAAAATGTTTGTAAACTTCAAAGATTTTGCTATATATAATACCAGTGAAAAAAAACTTCCATTCATGCCAAAATTCCCAAAATTTTCATACAAACAAAACAATAATGTTAGTTCACAAAGAAACGTATTTAGGATTGTCCACGCTTCCATTAAGAACCTGCAATCTCCTAAGTTGCATTCCATCAACAAGATTTAGAGGGATTCACAAGGACTAGTGGATGGTCTGATCGTAGAAGGCATCTTCGAGAGTCTCTCTGTCTCCCGCATGAAGTAGTGTTTAGGAGTTATAGACATCTTGTTCATCCCGTTATCAAGGTCCAAATCATCTTCACAGTCCTCCTCACTGTCTGCACCTCCATTCACTATGACCTCTGCACCGAGCTCGTCCTCATCATCTTCGTCATACGTTGTTTTCACCATTGACCAGTGGATGAAGTTCGGGGAGATATAGCTTCAAGATTTGACAAGAAAACAGGTGAGAAAGAGTAATCCGTTTTTTTAACAGCAAGGTATTCAACATAATATAATCTTATCCAATGATTTCAATTTCATTTTGAGGACATGCAGTAGAATTCGCAACAAATATGTTCCAAGTCTAATAATCCCTCCAATTAGTCACAAGAAACTCCTACAAGTTTCTCATATAGCTTTGCGCTTACTTTGTAAGAGAGAAATATCAAGAGTTAGGATAGCAAACCTGTTGGAGATTTTCAACAAGCACGGGTCAAACGGGAAGAATGTATCAAGCCTTTCAAAGCCACCAAAAGCACGAGAGAGCTCAGATTCTAGTAGGTCATCGAAAATGAAGGCTTCTGAGACAACGAACAGGCCACTGGCTTTGGCTTGTTTAAGGAACTCAGAAACTACAGATGGAAGGCACACCTGTTCGCACAAAGAATTGGTGTGAGCTTAATGCATTTGATACTTTGGAGTCCCGACCAAGTTGAATAACAGTTGAGCAATGAGAGAAGAAAATCAAGAAAGATATTTGAACTCACCATCAACGGGTTTAGTCTGTGAGATAAAATTGACTCCAGTGGTATAAGCTGAGATTGGAAGCGAGGAACATCCAGGATTGATCTCATCCTGAAGCATAGAACGTACAAGATTGCCTACAGACACAAAAAAGTATTAAAATAAGTGATAAAAAACGACTGATTGAAAATTCAGATTAACATAACTCTTCAAGGATTAGTACCTAGAGACATAAATGTTTTCACAAAAGAGCTGGTTCTAAATTTGGACTATACCTGACATCCAGAATAGAAAACTTGATGAGCTTCAGGCCTAACATCATCACTGCATGTTCTGCAATAATCCGCACACTCGTCCACCAATCTAGAATTTCAGACACGAGCAACAATGTTACAAAGTGAAACTTGAATTAGATCAAACAATTATCATCGTCCCTTTCTTAGGAATCTCTTTGTACCTTTTCAACATGCTGGCCACAAAAGAAGCAGGCAAAAACTTTCCACGAGACAAGTAACTAGCTAGATAAGCCACTGCACTCATCCTGTTTAGTAAGGGGATAAAACAAAATCATAAACATGACTAGAAAAATCATAAAACAAAATATGTTTAGTAGAGAAATATGCCATGCAGGATAAGATGAAACTCACCTACTAAGTCGAGATTTGCTGTTGGAGAGGAATATGTCTAATAGCTTACTGGCAAATTTAACGCCACAAGTTTCAGGATCTAATGAGCACGCATAGAACATCAGGAACTGCATATTAGGAAAGGAGAGTCTTAAGAAAAGATATTTCATGCCGACAATGAAGTACAACGTTAGAAGCATAGAATGGCCAATTATATAGTATGTTTGGTGATGGCTACGCTGCCTACCTGTGAAAATTTTGATTTATACGTATTCAGAATGAAGTTTTCAAACGACTCGAAGAGAATCTCAAACACCTACGTCAAAATTACGAAAAACAGAACCACCAAAAGATTAACGAATCTACACAAAGGAAAGGAATAGAAAGATATGCTGATGAGTCTTTATTTGGTGCCATACCTCATCCAGACGACCGGCATTTTGACAGGATTCAAGATGCTCAAAAGAAAGAACCATTAATTTGTCCAACAACTCAGAGACTACATTTCCATCTGAAGCATTTTGATTAAGTGAACCCACTGGAAACTGCAAAAGAAAAATTAAATCATGAATGATGACAGATACCTCACCAAGAAACCAAAGATCAACAGAAATCCAAATTTTCAACTTCGGTCATAAATAAACAGTTAGGGTTCTGGATTCTGCATAAATAGTACAAAACCACACTAAACCTACCTCCTCTCCTACATTCATAGTGCCTTCAACTGTATCTTCAAGTTCCATATCAAAGATGCCTCTACTGGATTCGGCTTGGAGAATATCATCCCACATAATCTCCAACTACAAAGATGCTCCAGCATATCATTCACATACCACTTTACTCGGTAGTTATATTGGTATAAAAATTTATTCATGAAGCAAATTCTATATACTTACATCCAAATCTCTCAACCTCTCCATTACCACCATAAGAATCACGCTGCCAACAACTTTTCCAATTGAGCTGTTCTCCAACTTCAACAAGTTATCCACATATGTCACTATCAACTGCAAGAAAATAAAATATTTCTCACTTTATTCACAACTAGTATAAGTTGCTGTTGCATTGTCTAAATTTAAACAAAAAGCAAAACTTACAGGGTCCTTTGTGCGCATTTTAGGCATTCTTTGGACGAGTAAGGACACTAATTTTGAGGGAGCGAGAGGAACTAAATAAGAAATCTTGTGAAGGGCTGCATGCACCCGGGAAAGAACTTCCCGCTTCTTGTCGACTATGCGGGGTTGTGAAAGTTTGTTAATCACAAATGGAGGTGGAATGAAATTACTTATGAGCATATTCAAGCATGAGTCTAGATACTTTCCGCTAGTAATGGCCTAATCATGGAAAACAAGAAAAGCACAAAATATCAAGCTCTTTAACCAGATTATATAATTAGGAAAGAGGGACAGTAGATGAGCTGGGTACCAGTGATATGATAAGGTCCACCAATGCATCCATGACATTAGGTTTGTGATCCCACAGGCTCATTCTAAAAATCTAATCACAACAAATGGGATTAAAGTCAGAGGAAGGGTAGGAGGGTCAAATGGGATTTAACTATTAGCTCAGGCAATAAAAAAAACTTACAGAAGAAAGAAGGTCTCGATGGTGGACTACATCTAAGCAAGCAACAGAAGCTGATAAAATCTTCAACAATGTCTGCAAAAACAATGAAAAAGAAGATATCTTAGCAAGAAATTATTTAAAACAAGCATTTCCTATGAGGGAAAAAGACACACCTCAAGCTGTGCCACAGCATCGTAATCAGAATATTCTTTAAGGTACATTGATCCAACAAGCTGAGTATATTCATCGGAGTTCCCCTGGATTTAATAAAAGAAAATACCGTTAAAGACGGCCACCATTACAACAAATAGCACGGACACAGACACACCAATTACATGTGTGAAAATGAGGAAGAAGCAAAATGTGTGCAAGACTCACCTTTTGGACAGATGCAAGGGCATCTCTAACTGCATACACCAAATCTGTGTCACTTAACCCATCGTTCTCCATAGTATTTGAGCTGAAAGGAACACTCGGAACTTCTACTGCTCCCATTCTCTTAAGAACAAAAACACAGCTAAAGCTGCTACTTTAATTCTGGCTAAGTGTTCCGGTTAATTTCACCTACTAAAGAACAAAAACAATCAATCAACAATGTAAGATTAGGGGCAGCATATACCTAGACTCAAAAACCCTGGAGAAATACATTCTACATTCAGTTTTTCTTCTCTTCTCTTTGTAAAGACTAAAACTTAATTAAAATAAACATTTGATTATGCAACAGCCTTAGACACCCTAGAAAGTTTCTTTTAAATCAACCCACCCTAAACAAAGGTTAGAGAAGTCACAACGACGAACAATCGTACTCGCTCCGTTTCGCTTAGTTATGCAGCTCAGCCTCCGGATGATAGCCAATACCAACCCGAAAATCAGTCAAAAAAACCCTCAAAAGGCCTAAGATTGTGGGATTCTCCAACGTCTTCTTCTTCTTCTTCTCTGTGTCGGCTAAGGAGGCAGAAGAAGAGAGAAAGCTCGATGGATCCGCTAAACCCTCGAGATGAATTAATAACTCTTCTTTATATATAGATAGCTATTGACGAAAGTACCCCTCGACTTTATTTCTCATAATTTCTTTATTGATACTTGCATGTTTTATTTCGTTGCATTTGGGGAGTTTAACTATTATTTGTTACTCTGAGCACCCCAAACAGTGGAAAACACAACTCAAGAAGGCAACAAAAATCAAAATATTGGATTATGTTAATTCAATTAAGGTCACTAGCAATATCACCACACAAACCATGCCACACATTTACAAACTACACATCTCTCTAAAGCTTTATAACAAAACATACATAAAAGAACCCCCAAAAAAGAAAGAATAGAATTGGCCAACTCCCTCAAGTTTGTTTGTTTCTCAAACAGCAATCTTGTAGATGACTGCCACTGGAATGTTAGCAACGTGACCTCTGTCTCCAAACAACCCGATTCTCCCAAAACTAGCCATCGAAACATTCTTCAGCGCTCTGAAAACAATACTCAAGACTCGTGTCTCTCCGTTTCCAATAGTAAACTTGGCAGGTGAGACCTTAACCGAGACTGCATCTGGTGCAGTCCACCCGACTGTATATGTTTCGTTTTTAGCATCGGCTGCGATATTAGTGACCCATCTTAGTACGGTTCGGATACCAACAAGCTTAGCTATTGTGACTGAAGGTAGGTTCAGGTCAGAAGCTGCAAGGGAGGAGTTGTACGCAGAGCAGCTTTCGCCTGTGTAGTTTAGAACGACTGGAAATGATCCATTGATGCGGCAGAGAAACTTCATGTATTCATTGTAACCTACATTTGCAGATACACTTCACGTGAAACGTTGATCTCGCATTGAATGAATCGGGTTTGTTCAAAATGTTGAAAAGGTTTCTGCTTTCCAAATGAACAATGGGAGGTTGAAGAAGGCACTTACCTATGTCGAAAATCAAACCAGGGTCAAGAGCTGCAGTAGCATTGACGAATCCACTACCCATATCGAAAGGTGTTGCAGGGGACTGACTAATGTCAGGGTTTAAGACAGTACGTTGCGCCATTATACGCTCACCCTTTTTGTCTGATAACGAAGCAGTTGTAGAGAGCGCGGATCCAATAGCTGCAGGTGTGAAATGAGGGAACTTCTGCTTGATGAGCGCCGCAATACCCGTTACATGTGGAGCAGACATGCTTGTTCCCGTTTCCATTGCAAAACGCTCACCTAAATACCGACAACTTAAAGAGCTCAAAAAGACTACCAGAAACAAACCTACTGATTTGTAAGAAGACTTCTATAGAAGTGTTTCAAAAGAAATGAGTAGAAATATTGTAAGGAGAATCTGTACCTCCAAAATCAGTTGTGCCAATGCCAAGAGGACTCCAAGCGCCCCATATCGAGCTCCCTGGAGCTACTAAGTTGGGCTTCATTACATCAGCATCCTCAAAAGAATCATCTTCTGGGTCAGGTCCCCTAGCAGAGAAATACATGACCTTTGGAGCTGTAATGCCATATGTAGGCTTCAAGCCACCAGCAATTCTTGCAACTGATCCAGACCCAACAATTTTTCCTGAACCATTGTCCCTCAACAGAGAAGAGTTGTAGTACTGGAGTAAAGCCTGCTTGTAGATCATATGAAGAGCTTTAGTTACGTTCTTGTCTAGGGGGTAATATACTACTTTCCATTTCAAAATTCCTGATTATACCTGAGAATCTTGTTGTGAGGAGATTAGGATTCCAGGGATATCCATAGGAGTTGAACTCATCTGGAAACCAGTGGCAGAAGAATCAATATAGAAGACAAGGCCTGCTGCTGTTAAGTTCTTAGCTGTTATCAAGGCTTGTTTGACGGTTGAGACACCGAGAATGAATCGGACTGTATAACTACAGACAAGGATCTTTCCCTGCACCAGCTTCTGATCGAAGCTACTTGAATCTTGGCATTCCCCAACATATATAGCATCCATAATGGTTGTACCATTGCTTAGCGCATGAGTAGCTAAAACAAGTTTGTGCATTGTTCTTGTACCAGCTAACAAAAAAAATGAGAAACCAGTAAGGTCAGGTGAAGGAGGAAATCAAGAAAGAAGAAGACTAGAAAAAGGGAACTTACATGCGAGTCCAACTCCAGGAATAGTGAGATTATTTCCAAGGACAATGGAGTTACTATATACTCTATCGTGAGATGTAGCGCCTACTGTGAAGATCCATGGACTAAAGGAAGACATGCTCTTAGGAGCTGGTCCTGTGTTTCCAGCTGCTTGCACTACAAAGATCCCTGCTTTCACAGCTGAGAGCAATGCCATATCAATCGGGTTCAAGAACGTGGCAATTCCAGGTGGACGTCTATTTGGTGTGATTGACAAGTTTATTATGTCAACTCCATCTTGAGCCGCCTAAAAAAAGAAACAAATCATCCATAAATATACACTTGATCAAAGTTTCAGCTACAAAAGTAACCTTTTTTCTTACCTGATCTATAGCTGCAATGATATCTGCAGCAAAGCCTCCAAACCGCTTATACAATGCCTTGTAAACAGCAACACTAGAATGAAAGGCGAGATACATTAAAACATCTCTCTGAATTGTTTTTCCAAAGCGAATATCATTTTGAGGTATTGACTTACTGAGCACGAGGAGCCATCCCGCTGGCATTTCCAAGGTGATGACCAGCAACCACCACCGGAATCCCGTGATTTCCAGCGGCAACAGAAGCTGTGTGCCTGAGTAACTCAATCAATATTAGAATCAACCATTTGGTGGTTGATTTAGTCAATCAAACTCAAGTGGTTTGTACACTTACGTGCCATGTCCTTCACCATCAAATGGTGAAGCATCATCCTGAGATGAATTCAAGACTCCTCTACTGAGAGCCGACTCAGCGAAATGGCGTGCACCAATAAGCTTCCTGTTGCAAGAACCTGGCGGAAAACCAGTGGTTACTTCGCAGACACCAGTAAACCGAGGAGGGACAGTATACGTATGCCCTGGGATTTTGTCACTGAAACTAGGATGAGTGGGATCAATTCCGGTATCAATAAACCCTATAACAACTCCTTCCCCTGCATACTCAGAGCCTCCATTACGGAGCCAAGCTCCACGCGGCAAACCTAAGAACTGCGGCGTGTGAGTGGTTGCTTTCTTAACCGGAAAATCCAGTACCACATTCTCCACTTCCTCTCTAGCCGCAAGTCTATCAGCCTAAAGAGAAAAACAAACCCATTTCTCGAACTCATGAGCTCAAAACAATGAACAGTTAAACACTTTTAAGTAATGTTTCTAAGAAAATCTGTCTACCTGTTTTCGGGTAATAACAGCGGAAAACCCATTGATGACATAGTGGTAACTGTACAGTTTAAGGTAATTCTCCTTTCTCAACACTTTTCTCAACAACGAATCGTGAACTCTAATAATTGAAGCGCTTCGGTTCCTATATGTAGACAAAGAATCAAGATCATAATAGAGCATAATGAAGAACAAAAATCCATCAGGCATTAAGGAATATCAGCCTCGTTTAACAAACGTAAAGGTTTCAGCTTTGACTAATTGCACAAGCGACAACTAAACTGGGACCCGAAATTGACGAATTTCAACAAATATCGGACCAAGTAGAGTGAGAAAAGACCAAACAATACCCGGAAGAAAAAAACTAAAAGCAAGTCCACTAAATTTTGAGAGGAAATCAAAACCCTGAATAAAGAATGAAACTTAAAGAGAGAAAGAAGGAGGAGGTAACTATTTTGTACATACAATGTTCTGTAAATTTGGGATGAAGTAGCTGTGAGGCCGTATCTTGAGCTACTCTTTTCTCTGCCGGAGGAATGAACAGATGGAAGTTCCTTCAGAGTAACAATATAAACACCAGAAGAAGCTGTTGAGTTTTGGTCAGAGTCTTCTATACAGAACACAGAGGAAGAAACCAAACAGAGCACAAACACCAAACGCAAAAGAGAAGAAGACTCTTCCATGGTTCTTGAGCAAAAAGATTCTCAGGAGAAATGGAAATTGCGGCGAGTCTATTAGAGCTCCATTGGAGTAGAGTACCTAAGAAGCAGAGAGAGGAGAGAGAGGAGAGAGAGAAAGATAGAGAGTGTTAAGAAGGTTTTAGAGTACAATGGTCTAAGAGTACTTTTGGCTGAAGAAAACAAGAGAAAAGCGTTCTCGGTTTCTTAATGTCACTTTTAACTTCTTCTCACTTGTAGTTTCCTTTTGTTTCCAAGTGTTTATGCTTTGTAAATGCGTTTTTGTGGCATTGCTATATAAAACAAAATGATCAAGAGACCTCTAACTTGAGATTGCATCTCAGTCTTTCCCAATTCTTATCTCACTTTGACCACAAATTTATATTTTCAATGACAAGAGAATAAGTTATAAATTGTTACTTTTATTTCATTTTTGGACCTTTGAATTTATGACAGAAATTCATTTATTTGGCACACATGTAGGAGTAAAACAAATTCTAAAACACCACTTCTTGTCTTTATAATTTACATTAATCATAATGTTGTGCTGAATGGTTGAAAAACAAGTGAAAGTGTTCATATACAAAAAGCTATTTTGGTCTTTTTCTACTTCTATAAAATTCTTTGTTTTCTTCTTTTAGGTGACGTTTTGTCTATTATCCAACGGTAAGATTCTATGAGAAGTCGCTTTTGTTCTCTCCTTAGTAGCATCCGTGACTCTTCTTTGACAATTTTCAGTCACTACAACATATGAACACCATACCGGGACCGGTTAAGACCGAAATGTCATCACTTGCAGCATATGAACAAAAACGAAACAAGAATTAACTTTTTCCTAAAATTCAAAGACTATGCGAACAAGATGTGTGGTACTTCTAGAAACAAATGAGATGAAAAAGGTTATAAAGCAAATGATTATTACCACACCAAAAGAAGTAGGTCCAAATTATACTTTTTAACCTTTTGATTAACACGAGTCATGACTCATTAGAATAGCTTTACATCATTGTATTTTAACCGTTGAAGACCCTTTTTAGCAAGAAGATAGTGGATTCTATAATCACACATCTCTGTTCTGGTTCCAACTCACACCAACAACAACTACAAATCTCTCCTTGTATGGTATCTACTGTATAGAGCTTATGCCGATGTTCCGGCAATCCAACCAAACCGGTCAATTCAAAACCTTTATTCTTGTTTCCTTATTGAACCGGACAATGTACTGTTTTGTTTACTGGCACCGAATTCTTGTGATAGAAACATAAAATGGTTGAGCTAGAGACATGTGCATGACTACTGCAGTTGTCCTTGTTGAGAGACGAGGACATTTGAAATAAGCTATGAAACTTTCAAAATGTAAAAATATGAACTCGTAAATCTCACAAACCCCATGACAAATAGATGAATCAAGAATCCAAAGAACAAATGAAGTAAGCAATGAACACGCCAAACTACGAAACATTCAAAAGGTTATGACAAGAGTTCATTTCAAGGTCTTGACTTCTACTCCCACAAACTCATGAGAATAGATGAATCACAGAATCAAAAGTTAGTATAAAGGTAAGTTTGTGTGTTTTCTATACAGGAAAAAAGATAACAAGGAACTAAGACTTTACATCACGGAATTAAGTTTGTGTCCCCAAACACGTAGTTTCTCTGAGTATTTGAACAATCTTTAATGGTGTTCAAGCCAAAGAGGAAGAAGGAAATGCAGTTTACACTGAAGATATCGGAAACCTCTGAGTTAGTCTAGATATCAGAATTTAGTTCAAGTCCAGAGTTTCTTTTTTAAACTATCTTTGAGATTCATATACATATGATATGCTCTTGGAGAAACTTTTCTATCATCTCTCATCAGTCTCCCCAACTACTCCAGTTTAAACTCTATTCAGTTAGAAGAAATTATTCACTCGGGTACTTTAGTTACATTTCTTTGAACATAAAACTACACAGCGTTGGTTTTGATTAAATAGAAATGTCGAGTAGTTTTCTTTTAATTCGTACAGCCACGTTGGACGTTGACGATAGCCGGATAGGGTTCGATTTGCCTTTGTTAAATTTCGAACTTTTGAGTCTCAAGTAAAAGCTAAAAATGGCTCTGATGATTTCGACGAATTCCTTCGTTAGCACCTCGTCTGTAGATGAAAGTCGGAATCTTTTCCGAAAATCGGTATTTCCTCAAGCGTGCTTTAACTGCCGACGAGTTGTGCGTCTGAACTCCAGGAAATCGAAGACAAATGTAATGTTCTGTTTGAATTTGAACACCAAGGAAGCTGGGTTGCAACCATCTGGTGATGGAGGTTTTGAATTCAAACCCAGTTTTGATCAGTACCTGCAAATCATGGAATCCGTTAAAAAGGCGCGGAAGAAGAAATTCGACAGATTTCTCAAAGATGATGCTGATGGAGGTGGAGGTGAAGGTGGAAATGGTGATAGTTTTGATACAGAAGTGAAAAATGGTGTTTCCGCGACGCGAATGGAGTTGAGAAAGGATGTTAAGATTAAGAGTGATGAGCCAAAAGATGAAATTTACAGGAGGAGATACTCGAGGCAGGAGATTGTAATAGATAAACGTAATGAGAGAGGTTTTGATGAAGAAAGTGGAATTCAGAAACTTACCAACGATGTGAAATGGAAAAAGAGTGGTGGATCTTCAGTGACTCCGCCGGAAGATGAGAGCTTCAGAAGAAGATTCTTGAAGCAGGAGATGGTAAAGCATCATCGTTCCCCTGATACATCTAGAAGGGTTGAGAGAGATTCCAGTCCCGTTGTTGAAGAAAGGAGAATTCAGAGAACAGGCAAAGATGGAAGATGGACTAAGAGTGGTGAATCTTCAGTGACTGTTCCAGAAGCTGAGAGTTTCAGAAGACAGTACTCAAAGCAGGAGATTGTTAAGTATCAGGGGTCCCCTGATGCATCAAAAGGGATCGAGAGAGGCTCCAAAGGAAATGGATTGGATCTTCTCGCTGAAGAAAGGCGAATTGAGAGATTAGCCAACGAGAGGCATGATTCAAGAAGTAGCAAACTGAGTATAACCAGGAGAATGAGTGCTAAGAAAAATGATGATGGTGATGATAGCTTGTTTGACATGGGAAATCCTGCTTTTAGGTTTTCAGATGACTCCCGTGACATAGTGGACAAGCCAGCTACTTCACGAGCCGAAATGGAAGACAGAATCGACAAGTTAGCAAAAGCGTATGTGTTTAAGCTATTATTTAGATTTGGTTCAAGTTTTTAGATTACCTAGAAGGAAAAAAAGTTATGAGGTTTAATGTTGATTTAGTTATCTGCTACTGCAGATTAAATTAGAAGACGAAATCAGTACATTTCTCATGAAGTTATTATAAAAATCAGCTCAATTTTGTGTTAAGGAAGTTTATTTCGCTAGGTTGAATGGTGCAGACATCAATATGCCTGAGTGGATGTTTTCCAAGGCGATCCGAAGTGCCAGAATCAGATATAATGATTACACTATAATGAGGCTGATCCAGGTTCTTGGAAAATTAGGAAACTGGAGACGAGTTCTTCAAGTCATCGAGTGGCTTCAAAGGCAAGACCGCTACAAATCGAACAAGCTAAGGTAACTATTTTACTCACTATTCTGAAAGTGAACTGTGGATATATCGCACTGGGAGCATCTTTGAATTCAACTATAGGAGTTCAGAGTTTCTTTCAAATCATGAAAAAAACGTAACGTAATGCTGACAATTTTTCTACAATTTCTGGATCCAGAATCATCTATACAACTGCTCTAAATGTTCTTGGCAAGTCAAGGAGGCCTGTGGAAGCTCTCAATGTATTCCACGCAATGCAGGTAAACCCCTTGTGCTATGCCTGTATGTGTTCTTGGTATAATTTGAGTTCTTATTGTTTTCTTCACCAGTTACAAATTTCATCATATCCGGATATGGTAGCATACCGTTCAATCGCAGTCACACTTGGACAAGCTGGGCATATCAAGGAACTTTTCCATGTGATTGACATAATGCAATCTCCACCTAAAAAGAATTTCAAACCAACGACACTTGTAAAATGGGATCCCCGGCTTGAACCAGACGCTGTTGTCTACAATGCGGTCGGTCTAGATTTTATGAAAATTTATATATATCCCCGGAAATAAATAGTGAATCGTCTAACTAATGTGAACGTTGGACATCCATTCACCTCACAGGTGCTCAACGCATGTGTTCAACGGAAGCAGTGGGAAGGAGCATTTTGGGTATTGCAACAGTTGAGACAACGAGCACAAAAACCTTCTCCTGTCACCTATGGCCTCGTCATGGAGGTGAATTATCTCTTCTTCTCATAACAGTTGTTGATCAATATCAATGCGACTGAGTGGTTGATTTGTTTTTGTGTCTAAATAGGTGATGTTGGCGTGTGAGAAATACAATTTAGTTCATGAATTCTTCAGGAAGATGCAGAGATATTCTATCCCTAATGCTCTAGCATATAGAGGTGCTTTGTGAAACTCTTTGTCTCCTTTAGACTATGTTTGAATTCTGTGAGTAGTAAACATCTCTACCTTTGATCAGTTCTTGTCAATACTCTGTGGAAAGAAGATAAAACTGATGAGGCCATACAGATGGTTGAAGATATGGAAAGCCGTGGCGTTGTTGGATCAGCTGCTCTTTACTATGACCTTGCTCGCTGTCTTTGTAGCGCAGGAAGGTGTAACGAAGGGCTTAACATGGTATAATCTAGTAGTCCTTAAGTTTATCGATAATCTGATCTAAAAGGCTGATCTTGATCCTACCATTTAATGTCAGATTAAGAAGATATGTAAAGTCGCAAGTAAACCTCTCGTGGTGACTTACACTGGCCTGATACAAGCATGTGTCGACTCGGGAAACATCAAGAACGCAGCTTACATCTTTGACCAAATGAAGGAGGTCTGCAAACCAAATCTAGTCACTTGCAACATAATGCTAAAAGCTTATCTACAAGGCGGGTTGTTTGATGAAGCCAAAGAACTTTTCCAGAAGATGACAGAAAACGGAAATCATTTGAAAAGCAGTTCAGATTTAGAAGCAAGAGTGTTGCCTGACACATACACGTTCAACACAATGCTAGACGCTTGCGCAGAACAAAAGAAGTGGGATGATTTTGGTTATGCGTATCGGGAGATGCTGCGTTACGGATACCATTTCAATCCGAAACGCCATCTGAAAATGGTACTTGAAGCTAGCAGAGCAGGAAAGGTAAAAAACCAAAAAAAATGAGCTAAAAATTGAAACTCTTGATTGGAAAATCTTGTGTTATCTATCATCTTCTCTGAAAAAAACTCTCGTGTGTGTGTGTGTTTGTGAGCAGGAAGAAGTGATGGAAGCGACATGGGAACACCTGAGACGAAGTAATAGGATCCCACCATCACCTCTAATCAAAGAAAGATTCTACAGAAAACTCGAGAAAGGAGATCATGTCATGGCAATATCTTGTCTTGCTGATCTTAAAGACAACATTGAGGAGACTGAGTTACGTGCATTTTCAACGTCAGCGTGGTCGAAGATCTTGTCTCGGTTTGAGAAAGATACAGTTTTGAGGTTAATGGACGATGTGAACAGACGCGTGGACTCGAGAAGCGAGTCTTCAGAGTCGGTTTTGGGGAATCTATTGAGTTCTTGTAAAGAGTTTCTCAAGAACAGAACACAACAAGTGTTGTAAATTAATCAAATTTGAACTTATCTAAACCCAATCATTATAATCAAATTTTCAAATCGAGCGGATTCAAGTTGCTTAAATCCAAAATATATTATGTTTTGTTGGAATGTGAAGAGATAAAGTTCGTCGTATATGAAGCCATCCAAAAAAGAATAATTAGCAAGACGATGTGAAGAAATACAAAAAATTGCATGTCACGAGCTTATTTTATAATTTGTATATAAATATGAATATATAAGGTATGATAGAATAATGATATGAAAAAAGTCAACGTCTATGGGAGTCGTAGGTAGCTTTGCTTCTTAAAAATGCAATTGCGAACTTGTCTAATATGTAATGAAGTCAACACACATTACTCTTATTTATTTGGATACATTAACGTAAATTTTCGATTATGTATTAGTAATCGCAAGCTAGCAAACAAACAATGCATGTGTGCGATACTGTGATATGTTAGGGTTTGATTATACTAATCCTAATACATATTTTTAAAAAAATTTAATCTATACTTTTATCATCGTTATTTTTTCTCTTATCGATCGGTCTTGTCGTTGTGTACCTAATTTTGCTCCATCATTCAATTTTTGTTATGTTTCTTCTCGACATATATAAAGAAAAGTTGACCAAACTTATGAGAATCTGACTTTGAAGTTGTGACCGACAAATAGGAAGAGACATGGGGAGACAACCCATGAGAATAGTAGTCTATTAAAGTGCGGTCGTTTTGCTCCGTACGATGTCGTTGGATTAAAACCAAAAACACGTACGTGGCGCTACATCATGGGGGGGGATTATTGCCCATCGCAATTCAGCTTATGAACGCTGATCCCACCTCACATCACACATTTACTGTTTTTCAAGTTACATATATATTTTTTTTAGGTTTCATTTCTTATTATAGTTCTATAAAATTAATAAATTACTATCGTAAGTAACATCATTAGGAATCACCAATTTGATGGTATATAACTATATATATATATACCAAAATGTCTATTTATCACATTATGGTATCTATATATAAGATGTTAACATCACACCTCACATATAATGTAACATCGTAAGAATAATTAGAAAAATAATAATTCATTAAAAAAATTAGATCCGATGTCTCTACTCTCTTTCTTTCTCTCCAATAAAATATTCAAATATTATTAAAAAAAATTTAAAAAATTCTTAACAGAATTGGTTTTAGTTCATATCAGTGACAGAGGCAGCACCTATTTAGGTAGGGTAATTGATCTACATCAATTTTTTTTGGAATGACGATCTATTTCTCCCCAAAGTTTATCCATATAAAACCAGATCCACACAAACTTTTGACCTCTGTATATTTCTCCCTAATTTTAAACTTAGCAATCCAATTCACCACGATATGGAACTTTAACTCAACGTTCCACACAGTTTAAAAGTTAAAGATTGAATTCCCCAAATCATGGGTTAGTATGGGTTAACTGTAACCGGAAATTTCATTAAACCGATAGTTACCCAATCAATTTTGACACTAACCATAATGGAGTAAGTTAACCAAAATAATTCCGGTTTAAGAGTTAATTTTTCTTACCCAAAACCTACCGAAAATAAACCTAAAAATCAAATAGCAATCAAAAAAGAAAAACTCAAATCCCGTGAAGAACAAAAATACAGAGAAGAACAAAAAAAGAAAAACCCAAATCTCGTGAAGAAGAGAAAGAAGAAGCACAAATCAGAGAAAGTGAGGGTAGAAATCGGCGTCAAAGATGATTCCGCTGCTTGCTCCTCCTCCCGCAGTGAATGATGATTCCATTAGAACTGAGGATCAAGCTCATACTTGTACTGAGGATCAAGCTCAAATTTGATATAGAGGGATATCATATATCCATTAGAACACAGTCAGTATCATTAAGACTATATAGTTTTTTTACACACGAGTTAATGCTCCTTTAGTACTACTTAGGAAGCTACAAAGCAAGCAGTCTTATTCATCGCAGAACCATAAAAGAAGACTCAAGAACAGGTGATTTCGTTTGCTACTTGGTTCACCCAGCAACGAAAAATTCATCTTCAAAATCGATTATGAGCACCAATAAAATTACAAAATCGATTTATATTATACAAGCACTGGGATAGATAGCTACG
The DNA here is from genome assembly GCA_900406315.1 of Biscutella laevigata subsp. laevigata. Taxonomy (NCBI): domain Eukaryota; kingdom Viridiplantae; phylum Streptophyta; class Magnoliopsida; order Brassicales; family Brassicaceae; genus Biscutella; species Biscutella laevigata. The sequence continues at coordinate 16,856 of OVAU01000685.1, forward strand.
AAATCAATTTCGCCGGAATCTTAATTTTGGTACTTCTTCTGCGAAAATTTTAGGGTTTCTGCAAATTGATTTTTGGTTTTAGTTGATGGAGAAGATAATAATGGAACCGGGTTTTTCTTTGGTTTAAACTGGTTCGGTTTCCCTTTGGTTAACATCATATTGTTTTTGTTTTGGTTACACCGAAAACCATCAATTTATACTGTAATGGGTAAATTGATTTCGAAGTTTCTTATCGTGGGTAATTAGACTTAGAAGTTAAAGTTTGAGGAGAAATATACAGAGGTCGAAATTTCATGTGGATCTAGTTTTATATGGGTAAACTTTGGGGGGAAATAGATCGTCGATCCATTTTTTTAAAAAAAAAGTTTTAAGCCATTTTTTTAATTTAATTAATTAATCTAGCTAAATTTTATGAATTTGACCCACATGAAATATTACAACTTTGATTTTGACCCACATGAATTTGTTTTCTAGTGGTTCACATATATTGTCCTCGATCATCAACACTTGTATGCCACTGATAAACCCATCAGACAACTTGAAATCCCACATTCAGAAAGTATAAAACCGTGTGGTCATGAATGTTGAATAGTAAATACGTTATCGTAAATGTGAGAGAGAAAATACGGGAAAATAAAAACGTATAAAGTAAAAGAGAAATTAAAGAAGTCAAAAAGTTCCCGCAAAAAGGTCGAGTATAATCGGAATTTTATAGCACTAATCTTTTAACAGACTACAAGATGTAACAACAATGGTCGTTAAGCTCGTGAGACGCGTAAATTACATACAAGTGAGGTCGATTGCGAATCTCTAAAGTTAACACTCTAAAATCTCATTCGCTAGCGAAGTCTCCCTTATTTTTTCTATGCTTTTGTAGTGATGCAATGTTCTTTATATTTAGTTGGTTCGATTTATATTTTGGCATCGGTTTTGAGTATTCATTCTTGCGTGTTGAGTTTTCTTCTACTCTTGACCCAATATTTTCATGATAAACTTCTCCTTCTTCAAGAAGATTTTAAATAGATCGTTCTAATATTGATCGGTGCTGGAGTGATGCATAACTCATCACCAACACCTATCACTCCCACTTTTAATCAATAGCAAATTCATGTGTGAATCTCATAATTTCTAATCAATAGCAAATTAAAACTTATAGTTAAACAAACAAATTTAATCTCAAATGTGTTGTAAACCATAATTGTGCCGAATATGTTCCTAAATTGATATTGCATTCCCACCTATATACCACCGGCCTAACTTTTTAAGTTGATGGTTTTCATTAAAAATATTATCTCACAATTTCTAGATTAAAATATCCATTTTAATATATGCGATTAAAATGTCTAATAAAAAACAAACTTTAATTTGTTAAAAGATGATTATAATTAGGGCTGAGAAATTTATCCGATCCGAATGATCCGAACCCGATCCGAAAATTCGGATACGGATCGGATTCAGATATGAGCAAATATCCGAACGGATCATGAATCAGATATTAGAGCGGATCGGATCGGATCGCGGATATCCATGAATATCCGAAATTATTATTATTTTTGTTTTTTTTTGGATTTTGTTTGTTATCCGATCCGAATTCGATCCGAATTCGATCCGATAAACCTTTGCAAAACCGAAAAACCCAAAAAATCCGATAAATCCGCAAAAAAAATCCAAAAAATCCGAACAAATCCAAAAAAAAAACCAAAAAAATCCGAAAAATCCGATC
>OVAU01000686.1:0-18543 GCA_900406315.1 Biscutella laevigata subsp. laevigata
CGATATTTGATACATATACATGATATCTTTCTGAAAGAGTTTGGCCGAGAGAGTAAAACATGCAACTTGTAACATGGATGCACTATACATGAATGAAGATTAGGTTAATAATTCCGATAAAAAAAAGTAACCAAAGACTTGTAATTAATGTCTCGATCTTCTACAATATATCATTTATCCTAGAGATCGCATAATCTTATATTAAAAAAAATTAATTAGAGTCATAAGATATTAATCTAAATTTGTTTAATATATAAATGTTATCAATATATTAAAACATTAGAATTTTCGTTGGTGTATCACAAATTCACAATTACAAAGAAGAGTTGAGGTTCACGTGTTAGATCTCTCGTGTATTTTATAAAATTACAAAACAATAAAATTGTGTTATTCGTTCAATAATATATCATTATTAAATATTTCTGGCTAAAAGTAATCAAACTAGATTTTGTTTATTTGGGTTTGTATAAAGATTGTGTTATTCAAAGTTACCAAAAGAAATCAAATTTTGATTTAATTTGATAAAATTGGATAATTTCATATGGATTCTAATAATTTCAGTTATTGTGGTTTAGTGCAAATTGATTTATCCGGTTATACTTCAAATGCATGCATATATGAATATGTATATACTTGCTATTTTCATAAAAGAAAAAAAACATGACTCATAGTTCTCCGCTTTTATCATAAGACAAGAAAATAGCCATTATTACATATAAAATAATTAAAATATCGATGGCTGAAATTTGACAATAGAAAAATACATATATATATATATACATATATATATATATATATATATATTTTCTTGATGAAGAATTGTTTCGTGATATATATTTTTATTATAATCAAGACTACAAGTGCTGAAAGCTCTCCACTACAGTTGGTTCCATGAGAATGAGCCATCCCCATGAGTTAGAATTTGCCAAGTATTGAGAGCCCTTCCAAATCCAAATCTGATTTTCTTTATGTGTTAACGCATCCTTTTTTTTTTTTTTTGTTGTTGTTGATCTAACTCTCTCCAGTTTGATTTAGGATCTAGTTAGGTTTGCTTTGATTGGAGAAAAAGTAAAAACAAAAAATGTTAAACACCAAACTCATTTCTTTCTTTTTTTTTACGGTTTTTTTTTTTTGATAGATTGTGAATATCATTGAATGAAAGGTTTGTAAAAGTTACAAAAGAAAATAGCCAAATTGGAAAGCCTGTTTCAAAAAAAAAGAAAAAAGACAGGACAGACCAAAAATACGAGCAAGAAAATAGAAATGATCACTCAGATCTAGCCAACCAAGCGCTCATAAGAGCAGTAATTGAAGATGCTGCACTTTTGCGCAGAATTGCATCCTTGATAGTACGATCAACAGACTTGAAAAGCCCTTCAGTGGTTGAGGAGATATTAGCATGTAATCTCTGGTTTCTCTCCTGCCAAATCACAAAGATGATTGTATGAGTAAGCAGACGCCGGAGCAGAGTTGGAGATGACTCAGAACTCATCCCCATCCAGATAGTTAAAGCAGTCCAAGTGTGAAAAGTGAAAACAGAGGAGTGCAGTCTTTTGATTGCCCTTGTCCAAAGTTCATGACCTAGCACACATCTAAGAAAAATATGGTCCCGGGTTTCCTCATATTCATTGCAGATGCAGCACGTTGGGGGGATTTGAAGACCCCACTTCACCAATCTAGATCGCAAAGGCAGTCTGTCTAGCTGAGCTATCCAAAAAAGGAAAGATTGTCTAGGAATCGAGCCTTTGAACCAGACATTTGAGTACCAATGTTTCTTTGAAGCTCTTGGCCGAAGTGAATCCCATGTTCTTTTGGTGGAGAAAGTGCCTGCCTCATTTTCACCAGTTACCCATGTATAAGTGTCGCTGGCTCCAGAATTCGATGGCAAAGGAATAGAAGATAGATATGTAAGCAGCTGCTCCGCTTCATTGGATCTCGCGGTCGATATACACCAACCTGTTTCCGAACATACCTGATTGACATAAGCAGACAGAGGGATTCCAAGTTCTCGCGGGCCATTACGACCAAAAAAAAGAATGAGCGGTCCAAAGAGAGACCATGCATCAAACCAAAAGCTAGCCCTCAAGCCGTTGCCCAGTTTACAACGAAGAAACCTCCCAGCCAAAGGCCAAAGCCTTAGAAGGGATCTCCAAGTCCAAGAGGATTGAATGTTGTCACTTATATTCCAGAAGATGCCATCCTTCAATCTGTTAGCTTTCATCCATTGGACCCAAAGCGAATTAGAATTTGCAAAAAGCATCCAAATGAGCTTCAAGCATAAAGTGTGATTCCATATTCTGAAATTTCTAAGCCCAAGGCCTCCTTCCTCTTTTGGCAAACAAACAACAGACCATGCAACCTTTGCTTTAGCTCTCCTTTCAATGTTATTTCCCCATAGAAATCTAGAGCAGAGACTTTCCATTTTCCTCAGGCAATTTTGCGGGAGAACGAAGATGGAGCACCAAAAATTTATAATGCCATATATTACGGAGACCAGCAATTGCCTACGACCAGCAAACGAGAGGGTTCTAGTAGACCAAGCTGTTAGACGAGTAGACAGTTGATCGAGCAAGGGTCTATAATCATGCAGCCTTAGTTTTCTGTGCATAAGCGGTATGCCCAAATATCTTATTGGCATTGAACCAATGCGGAAGCCAAGATTTGCAATATCGGAGATTTACGCCTGGGTCAAGCCGGCAGCAAAGAGATCAGATTTATCCCGGTTCATAGATAGTCCCGACCAAGCAGAGAATGTATCTAAAGTGTGCACAATATTTTGGAGAGAGGTGGTTTTGCCATCAAAGAAGATCATAATGTCATCAGCAAAAGCTAGATGACTGACCTGCGGATTTGAAGTAGAGGGATGGGCACCAATTGATGAATCTGTGAATTTCCTATTCAACCTGCGGATTTTTTTTTACGGTTTACTTTAAACTATGTATGCTGGAAAAACATAACCAGCGATTTCTTTTTCTTTTCTTAAACTATTTAATTTTATCAGTTTAAATAGATTGTTACGTTTTGAATATTTTGTGTTGAACAAATAAACGAAACTTCGCAAGAAAACTTGTTATTATATACTTTTTAATAAGTAAATTAAAAAAGTTGGAAGATAGAAAACCCCAAGAAGTTGAGGTTTTACTTTTTACCTTCTTTTTTTTATTTTGCACAATTTTATTTCTTTTATTTTCTCTACTTTTTTTTTATTTTGTTCTTCCTTATTGTCAATTCATTGTTTTTTTTGTTGTTGTTACGACATAAAAAAGGTTAATGAGGGTGAATTATTAAATCTTGGAAAGGAAGCAGTGCATATTTGCAAATAAGAAATATGATTTCTAAGCAGCAGTGAAAATAGTTTTCTTGTTTTAGTTGAACTAGGAGAGAACTCGCGCATGCGTGGATGTCGTTTTGTATATATTCGACTATATAAAATGTTTTTTTTGTTGAATCTCACCTCACTGTTTTTATATCTTATTTTTCAATTTTATTTATAGGATTATAATAATCTGTTTTACATATTATTCTTAAATATTTGTTTTGTTATTTCATAAAATCAACGATCATTTAAATTTAATTTATACCTCTAATTCTATAAATAAATAATTTCTATGAACATAATAATCTATTATATTTTAAAATTTATTATTCTCCTTATTTCATATTTATTATCTAATTTCATTTTAAAAAACAATTCTCAATTTTGATTTAAAGTTGTATTTATACCTAAATTTTATTTATTATACTATAGTTTATCTAATTTCTTTTTTGATATACTTTTTCTATTTTATAATTTTTCATCCCTTTATGTGGTTTGAAGTTTACTTTGCTTACTATAGTTTTAGTTTCTTTTTTTTCTTCATTTGTGAATCTTAACCAATTTTTTCTCATATTTAAGATGATAATTTTCTTAACTTATACTATATTTATAAATTATAAGTAAGATTTTATTTTATTTTCAAAATTTTATTATTTCAAGTTTGGCTTGTGCCAAAATTATATTTTAATTTTATGATTCTCAAAATTATATGCTAGTTTTACAATTTTCAAAATTAAGTCTTATTATGATTTTTAAAATTATATGTGTCTATTGTTATATAAATCAATTGTATATAGATTTCGAAACATCATGTTTTAAACATGTATATGTGTTATAAACATCAAAACTACATCGTTTTGATAGAAAAAATATTAAATAGAAATGAATAAAAGGAGAATTGAACTCATGACCTCTACACTACACAACATACACTTAACCAATATGCCACATTAATGTTTTGTTGAATTTTATATTTTCAATTACATATTTATGTTTCTTAGGAAAGGGGATGCCACATGTCAAGTTAGGAGAGCACCCCTTCTCCTTTTATATGGTACATCAAGTGTGGAAATCCGATATTAGCATAATATGCATTTCTCACCAACTCACACCCTAATTATAACAAATATATTTTGAATACAATATATTCTGTGTTTGTACAAATACCTCTTTTACTTCCTAAAAATATAAGGAGGATTTAGACACAAAAAAAAAAAAGACACTTTGAAGAACACAATCTAAATGATGTAATGACACCACCTACGAAGTCGTCTCCTTCGGTATCTCCAAGCCACTTGAATCTGCCTAGCCGCTCTTAGTCTCCAATAAGGAGACTCGTACCTTATGGCTCCTTGGACTCTATTGCTCCTTAGGAATCTCGAGAACAAGCTCGTTACGTCTTCAAGATTGGGCCCAAGACCAACAAAGAGCCCAAACACTCATCCTCAACCCAAAAGCAACTCTTGGCCCATTCCAAAGCAGCCGACCAATAAAGACAATCGTCTGCATCGACAACAGCCACCTGCAAAAGAAAACTTGCAAGAGAAGGACAATCAGAATAAAGATCAAGGACAAGGCAATAAATGAACCAAGGCAATGCTCAAGACAAAACAAAAGCTGGAACCCTAAATCAAACTCTATATATATTGTAAAAGCCAGTTAATGTGTAATTGCTATGGAAAATCAAAGTATTTGAAATTGAAAATCTTATCTCTCTGTTTCTTCTCTAGTCTCTAATCTTTTCATCTCTTGCTCCACGTCACGCCGTCTTAGCGTCTTTTCGAAATTTCTAAAATAGACATTAGCAAAATCATCATGGTACTTGGTGATCTACAAATTTCTTGAAATATCTAATTTTGCACAGTGTTGTAGCTTACCTTTTACAGAAAGCTTGAAGGAAATTTTGCATAACAAATATCCCCTAGTCCCATGATACTGATAGTAAACAAGACCTCTCACAGATATGAAGTTAAAAATGAAATCCAAATGAATTCATCAAAAAAGTCAACAAAAATAACCAACATAAATCCATCAATGCAAATGTCTCAAATCCATAATCAATACAAAAGTTTGGAAACACTTCAACTAATGTCTAGAAGATAACCATTAACATAAAAAACAAAACAGAAGTTGAAATAAGAAACACGAGCCATTTTCTTCTTGCATGAACTTCAATGTTGACTCGACCACTCCTGTCAAAGTTTGACCAAATTTCAGCAATTTAGAATCTCAATTATATGTAAATAAATTCATATTCCACCAATTTACCTTATAACGTGTTCGTTCTTCCCTTAGTTTTCCTTCTTGAGCATGTAAGATACTGAAACATCTTTGATTTGATTTGAGTAGTCAATCCTTAACTAACAACATTGTTCTTTCCTAGACTCCATTCCAATTCTTCCATTTTTTGTAAATTTGATTTTCTTGAAAATATATTGGCATATGAAATACCTAAATATGTCAAGAGTATGAAGCTACAGATTAGTTATAAGATTAATCTAAAATCTTTTTTAACATAGAAAGATTATCAGTATAGTAGAACAAAGGGAGTTCTGTTGGTCTATCACAATTACAAACCATTATTAACTGTCTTATAAAATTACAAAACAGTAAAAAATTGTTAAACGCTCAACAATACAAATAAATAATAAATATTTCTCACTAAAAGTAACAAATTAGATTTTTATTAAGTTTGGTTTGGGTATATAAGGTTTTCGTTATTAAAATTTTACTAAAAGAAATAAAAAAATTCCTTCATTTGATAAATTGGATGATTCCATATAGATTCTAGTAATATCAGTTATTGTGATTTAGTTATTTGGAATAACTTGATATATTTTTAAAAATTACAAATTAGTTTTAGTTTATTCTTGCTTTATTAAAGAAAAGGAGGTACTTAGACAAACCAAACCAAAATTATCTAATAACTCCGACTTGGTTAATTGTTTAAAACCCAATTTTTAAACTGAAGCAAAAAACTTCGGTTTGATTTTGGTTAAGAATTTGTGGAATTCATGTGTAATCTAGAATTATGATCCACGCCATGTGTGGGATGAAATATTTATAAATATATATATGTTTTTTATTTTTATCAAATATTAAATCGAAAAAATATTTTGATTTTGATAAATAAAAAAATCGTGTAACTTAGATGCCGATTAAATCAAGTTTCTGACTTATAGTTCTACATCTGAGTTTGTTAACTTTTTTATAGAATTGTATCATATTCTCTTATTACTTTCTTGGTCGATATGAGATTTTTTTTAAAAATAATTTTCTTTATAAAATGAATATTTCATATTTATTTTAAAAAATCTGACACACCCAAAACTCGAAATTTTTTTTTTATATTATATGGGTTATATATTGATTCAATTTTTTATATAAAAATAATATCAGATAAATATAAGAAATACAATATAATAATAAAAATTATGATATGATTACATATGAGATATTCTTTCTTTAATTGAAATGACTACATAATATTACCTATTTTAAATATAGAAACATATATAGTATTATGTTATTTATGATAATGACATTGTGTAATTTCATAAGAAAATTAAGTCTTATTTTAAATCTAATCTGAGAATATACCAGAGAATGACACGTCAACATTTTCAAGCCAAAACTCTTCTAGTTACGACACATCAGTAAAATGCTTCTATATTAATATATAGGGGATTAAAAATATTACAGTGAGTTTAATTCTAGAAATACCTTGAAACCCCATACTAAAAAGGCTATAATTTCCAAAAGCAATCTAGGATGATATGCCACGCTGCAACATGAAAACAAAAAAAGGATATATAATAAATAAAATAAATTTAAAACAAAAATTAATGAAAAAGTTAAACTAGAGATTAGAAAATACTGGTGGAAGAACGTCTATGTCTTTGTTATCGCTCGATTTGGTGACAAACATAGATTGCCGAACAATGTCAAGCACAAATATTACTTCAATGTAAAATAAAATCCTTAGAGACAGCAGATCTTCAGTACCAAAGACATAGATGAGAAAAGTCACAACGGAAGAATAAACAGACACGAAACGGATGATAGATGATAAGAACCAAGAAAAACTAAATATAAGAAATAGACAAGCAAAACAAATAATTTTATGAGATTGACAAATATAATTGATTGAAAAACTCTAAGTTAGTTTCATTTGTGTTTACATGTTGTTATCGGTTATCCAACTAAAAGCCGCATAATCCTAAGTTACCGGCAACCTGAGTCATGTGTTATCTCTTATTGGTGTTGCCGATTCTGATGCGACACCATTGTGGAAAATACGTACGAAAGAAACACAAATGAAAAAAAAATGAAAATTAGAAATATATAATGGACAAAAGTAAAATTAAACTACAATGTAGATAATAAAGTACGAAATATAAAGAGAAATATAAAGAAAAATATAAGTGGATAAAATATAATAAAACGTAATATATAAAGATGAAATGATGAAAATAAGCACTTAAAATCAAAATGAAAGTTACTATTATTCAAATATGAAGTTGAAGAAAATATAAATATTTGAAATTTATATATAAGACTGTTATTATCATAATATAGCATTTATAAAATAAGACATAAGAAAATATTGATAATTAAATATTAGATCAATTGGAAATATTTTATATCAAAACTTTAAATACGAATTTTATAAAACAAAGACTTGTGTATCACGCAGTTTCTCTCATAGTATTTATAAACATAGATAAACCGATCGTAGATTTGAAACACATATATAATATAACGAATATAAATCCATCAAAATCTCTATTTTTAGCTATATTTATAAATAATATAAGATTGCAAGTGAATACATGTAGAGATTCTATGTATCCAAGTAATTTCAAGTGATACATGTAGAGATTCTATGTATCCAAGTAATTTCAAGTGATACTTGCAATCCAAGTTAAAACTCTCAAGATTTTCTATTTGTAGGTTTAGAGATTTACTTTGACAAGAGAAATCACCTAGTCCAACACCATTACCTCAATTTATTTTTATTAAGTATTGAATCCTTACGAGAACTCGGCCACCTTCATTACAAAATGTCAAAGTTGATAACGAGAACACTTCCAAAATGTGTAGAGAAGATAACATCGCAAACACACACAAAAAGGAAGTAGAAATAATTGTACGCCATTATCTTCTGCATGAAAGAAAGTCATCAAAAGTTTATGAGATAGGTAGGAATTCCAATACTGGTTTGGTCTAGTTATCTATATATAATAGGAATCTCAAATTGATGTCATGCTTATGTCATCTTTTTTTTTTTGGAGAAAAAAATAAGAGATCTAACGGTGGATAATGTCTCTAGAAAAGAATGATGACGTCATCATAAATTTTATTGATGTGGATTGAAAGAAGTATTTAATCTTTTTTTACTATTTTAAATGGTTTTATGTAAATAAAAGGTCACGTTTGTTCTTTATATAATTAATATTTTTACTTTTAGTTTTTGTTTGTTGAATTTAAACTTTTTTGAACATTTAAAAAACTTTTCTCTATATTCGATATATTTCATCTAAAAATGGTTATATTCAAGAAAATCGGTTGATAATTCATGAAAATGATACACTTATAAAAATTTAAATATCAATTAGAATTTTAAACGTTGGCAGATAAATAGGCAATAAGTTTGGAAATTAATAAAAAAACACAAATTGTAAATTAGAAAGTCACAATGTTTAATTTTTTTTTTTACATGTTTATAAAGAAAATAACGAACCAGATGAAGAGACACCACCTACGCAAATGAAAACATACAACCTTCTTATGCAAAGACACGACCCCAATCTAAAAAATTATTTAAAAGCTTCGAAATGATTCTCAAGTTTTTTTAAGAATCAATAGAAGTTTTGCTTCACGCTAGTCACGTACTCACGCCATGGTGTGTTCGTCGAATCAGAATCAGAGCATGGAGGCTCACGCTCTTCTTAGAGGCACGGTATCGATGTTGCTGCTTAATTACGGGATTGGGTCTCATGTTGCTCCTTAAGAGGCAAGGATCTTGAACTATATCCTCTTCTTTTTTTACTCCGAGCGTTTTCTGTGATTCTTTGTTTCTCTCATACGTATAATGATTTGTTCTTACTCTTCGAATCCCTAATTTCTTTCTTCTTTGATCGTTGCTTCAGTGTCAATCTCCTTGTAATGCTATGAGACTAGGATGGTATTCAAATTCCTTTCGGCTATGATTTGTCCAAACTGTGATCCCTTGTTTCATTCTTAGTACCACGTCCATTTGGTTGTAGGAGTATTGTAAAATTTGAGATTTAATACCTTAATTGTTACTTCAGTTACAAGCGGAATGATATTTTACAGATGCTTAAGAGGAATTTGTCGGTGAAACTTACTCCTCAAAGATGGGAAGATAATGCTTTAGTGAAGGTATGTTTGATGTTGTTACGACATTTTACTGTTAAATACTTGGTTTCAAAATTGCTCGACTTATATGTTCTTCACAAACTCGTAAAAGAACGAATTGTGGCACCAAATCAAAGAAATTAAATTGGATATTTTTTGTGATTTGTTTGATGTGGGATGAGAATATTCTTCTTTTGCTAAGAGGCATTTCTGTGTACATCAATCGTAATGATCTAAAGCTTAAAATCTCGCGGAAGACCTAGAATCCTCTCTCGTAAAACAATAACACCATTCGATGAAGCGGTGAAAGACGACGATTGAAGAAACGAATACAACTGTACCATATGCTCGTATCCTGTCAAGCGTTCTCAAGCGTTCAAACCTTATTTGTTTTGAAATCTTCCAAAACAAGAAATTAATATGATAAGAGACATGAGGTTTATTATGTAAACAAAATTAACAAAAAAAATAATAATGAGGAAATCGACGACCAGAACCGCCGGACAAAACAAAATTGATAAAAGAGGGAAAGAAGAAGACGAAATAAATGAAAAACATGTTAGTTTCCCGTCACTTAAAAAATATTTTAAAATTGTTAATATTATGCAATAATTTAGGGATCTATATATATTTCACGTCATCCTTTTTTTCCTATAACTATGAACGTCGTCATTTATCTTTTTAAAGGGAATTATTTTCAAAAAATATTTGAAATATATTTATTCTCCTATTTCCTTTTAAAAGTTTTATTAGGTGTTTTGAAATCAAATACTATATATATATATATATATATATTATATTTTTAGGTAAAAATAAAATATATATATTTTCCTCACCAAATAAATGAGGTTTTGATTATGTACTCTAATTTTGGTATTATTGTCCTATTTGTCATCTATTTAAATTACAAATCCAACCGTTACAAATTTTTATTTTTTTCTTTATTTTAATGGTTACAACTTATAATTTTTTTATTTATCACCTATAATAAATTAAACTGTTTCTAAATAACTATAAATTTTATTGTTTAATAATTTTTTGAGGGTTGTATCTTTTCATATTCCAATTTTATTGTTTAAATAATTATAAATTTTATTATTTAAGGGTTGTATTTTATATTCCAATTTTATTAATATTTTTAAAAATTAAGAAAAATAAATAAATCCAATATGTCTGAATGGTTTCATTTTAAAATTTCTCATAATAATTTTCAACGTAAAGATTATTTTTTAAATCGAACATTTGTGATTATTCTATTTCTAAATTTTCTTGTTGCCATCGTTTTTAAAACAAAATTTAAAAAATTTATATCTAACAATTGAAATGGTTCTGTTTCTAAGTAAATTGGTTGATGACATCGTTTTTAAAAATGTTAATATATATTATGTTACAATTTAGTTATATATTTGTTGAATTTTTTATTTTCAAGTTAATTATATATCCAATGGTTGTGTCTGATTTTTTACTATTCTTAACAATTGTATTTGTTGAATTTTAAAACTATTTAATATTTCATCTTTTCACAAAAAAAATTGTTGTGTCATAGACGATTTGAAAATAATGGTTGCATATATTGATTTATTGTATATATAATTTTAATAGTTGTATCTTCAAATTTTAAAGTTAATAATTAGGTATATATTTTTGGTTTCAGTTGTTTTTTATATGAATTTTTTCCACTCACGTCATGTTCATTTATAAGAAAAAGAAAATAGATTGTTAGAAAAATATTACTTACAAGTTAGTTATATTTTCTAAGGATTGTGTCTCCTAAGATAAAAAAATTCATTCTCCTGAATATTCTTGATAGTTGTATATGCTGAATTCCATATTATTTAATTATGCATGTTTTTGTAATTGTTATTTGTGTTTTGGGAGAATTGGTGAACATAAATATTTTCCCGCCTTGGTGAACAATTGAACATACATGTTTTTTTATAGAAATTTGTTCTATTTTTTTTTTCCTGAATGAAAATATTTTTTTTTATAAGAGATTGTTCTGTTTCTAAATAAATTTGTTGAAGTCATCTTTTAAAACTAATAAATTTGTTCAATTATTATATACAGATCTTGTTGATTTTTTTATTTGCAAGTTAGTTACATATCTAAGGTTGTGTGTTTCTCCAGTTTTTTAATTATTTTAAATAATTGTGTTAATCTAATCTTAAACTATTTAGTATTTCATGTTTTCAAACTTATTTTTGTGTGTTATAGGCGATTTGAAACAAATGATTTGATTTGTTGTGTATTGGGAATCAATTATTAGGTATACATTTTTAGTTTGTGTTTTTTGAATTTTTTTATAATTTTATATCTCATTTTGAAATATTAAAGTCGTGTTTTTAGGAAAAAATATTTGTTATAGACGAATGGTTGAATTTTAAAGTTCTCCTGTTATGATTTATTTGTTTTATTCAAAAATGTATTCACCTTTATATTAAAATTGATTTGTTTACTTATATTGTAACTTTTATTTATATTGTAACTAGAACACTGAATCGCATTATATGGGGGTGATGTGTTTTTAAATTAAAATGTTATTATAATTTTATAGGAAACTATATTTTAAAAATTATATGTGTGATTAATAAATAGTATCAAATCATTTTCTGTAAATTTATTTAATTATATAATTTTTTTATGGATCATGATTTTACCTGTTTGATTAACCCGTCTGACGATTGTATTGTAGATAAAATTTTAAATGATATTTTGATAAAAATTGTTTAAAAACATATTAATGCTAAAAACATAAATCCAATATTAATATAATTTGGTTTACTGTTATATTTATTAGATTATATATGTACCTAAAAATCAAATACTAACACTTATATTTAAATTATTGTAATTAATCTATATAAGATGGAAAATTATGAAGAACATAATTATCATATACTAAAATCATATTTAAATTATAGTAATTATACTATATATTGAAAAAATATAAATTGAATATGGTGAAATTTAAAAAGAGAGATAAATTAGGATCACGTTGTAAAGGATAAATCAAATATTAACATATTTGATTTTTATAATTATTTTCATTTCATTTCTAAATAAAATTATCTTTAAAATTAGTTTTTAAATCTTTGAAATTAGTTTTTAAAATTTTTCTAAACGATATTTAGAAAAAAAAGAAATTAAATATATAACTATATTTTTATCATTTAAATCTCAATATTTAAATTATTATAACCTAATTGTTTGATTACATATATTTCTAATTTTACCCTTAATGAAAATTACACGTATTTCTAATGTTACCCTTAATGAATATTTTTAATTTGTTATTTGTTCCAATGACATATCATGTAATATTTTATTGATTTAAAAGTTATATTCTTTAAAGTGACTCTGAAATAATACTATAGAGATTATTTTAATTTTTTTTTTGTAAGTTGGTTGTATTTTATAAGGGATGTGTCTTCCTCATGGTAGAATCTTTATATTCAGAAATATTCTTGATAGTGGTATATGTTGAATGTTTCAGATTATTTAATTATACTTGTCTTTAAAATGTTTATTTGTGTATTAGGCGAAGTGGTATAAATAAATGTTTATATATGAGAAAAAATTAGATCTAACGATTGAGATTATTCTATTTTTAAGTTTGTTGCTGTCGTCCGAATGGATACCCGAAATGAAATTAAATAATAAAATATTCGTAATATTTCTTAATAATTTAACTAATATTTCTTCAAAAGAGTGAAATATTTTAATTTCGTTATATATTTTTTCGGTTATTTTAGGATATTTTGGTTATTTCGGATATTTTCGAGTATTTTGGATAAAAATAGTTAAATTAAAATAGATCCAAAACAATTTGGTTAAAAAATTCATGCTCAAATATCCGAAAAATAACCGAAACCGAACCGAATCCAAACCGGTACCAGAAAAAATGTCAAAATACCCAAACGGTTCATAAAATCTTCTACCCAAATAACCGGATCCGAATAGATATTTAGCCGAACCAAAATGGGTAACTGAATGCCCAATGCCAATATAGAGTCTATTTGATTTTTTATTTGCAAGTTAGTTAGATATCGAAGGATTTTGTATTATAGTCATGTTCGTTTGGTTATCGCTAGCAATAGCGACTAGCCATCAATGATTTTCGTTTTTGTTCGTTTGGTTATCGCTAACGATAACGATCAGTGATTGATCGCTGAGTTGTCCGTTTGGCTATCGCTAGCAACATCGATCATAATAAAATATATTTTTTCTTTTCAATATATATAAATTTTAATATAAATTTAAATTTGATTAATTTTAAATTAATTTATTAATTTTGATTTAATTTTAGTTTTAATTTATTTTACTTTTAATTTTAATATAAATATAAATTTTTAATTTTTATAATAATTTAATATTAATATAATTTTCATTTATATTTATTTTAATTTTTGATTTTAATTTTAATTTTATCTTTAAATTTATTTTTATTTTAATATTAATAATAATTTAATTTTAATTTTACATTTAGTATTAATTTTAATATTAATATTTATGTAATTTAATTTAATTAATATATTTTTAGTTTAATATTTAGTTTTAATTTTGTTTCAATTTTAATTTATTTTTTGTTTTTTAATTTTTATTTTAATATTATTCAAATTCAAATTTAAATTTTATTTTATTTATTTTAATTTTATTTTTTATTTAATATTAATTTTAATAAATATGAAAGAATCTTTGGGTTTGTTCGTTTGGTAATCGCTGGCGATAGCGACTAGCGATCAATCGCTGGTTTTAAAAACGAATCGTTGATCTTTTTCAGCGATTCGAATTTGCGATCGTCGATCGCTAGCGATAGTCGCTGACCCAACAATAACTAAACGAACATAAACTTATCATTATCGCTAGCAACTGCCAAACGAATATAACCTATCTCGAGTTTGTTATTGTTCTAAATAATTGTATTTGTTGTATTCCAAATTATTTGATTTCATATTTAGTTTTGAAAAAAAAATTGTGTTATAAGCTATTAGCAATAAAAATAGAGAGATTAACATTGATTTATGAAATTATGATTAAGTATTATCAGTCCGTCCGTCTCTGACCTATGGCAACATGGGTATTTGCCTAGGGTCCAAAATTAAAAGGGCCCATTTTTTTTATTTTAAAAGTGTGTTGAACAACAAAAATAAAAAGGATAAACAAAAATTAAAAGGGCTCATATATCTATATATCCAAAATTAAAAGAGTCTATATATATATATGGTTTTGGTTGTTTTTTCTAAAAAAAAATATTATTTTTTTATATTTTGTCCAGGGTTGTTAAATTAGTTAAGACGGGCTTGAGTATTACCGCATTTTCCCCTATATAAAAACCATATTGATGACTTTGTCGTGCAATGTCTGTTAAAATTTTTTTTTTTTCAATTTTTGTGGGCCACAAATGGGCTAGCCCACTAACTCAAACTCTCATAAATGGGATGAGCAAATGCTCTCATGGGACTCGAAGCCCCGACCGGGTAACAGTAATACCATGTGTTTTACCACTTGACTAACGTCACTTGTTGTTGTTGTCTGTTAAAATCTAAAATTGAAGGTTAAGAAGAATGAGTGAAATAATGCCACGTTTATTCTTAGATATTGTATTGCTAATCATTCAGAAATATGAAAAAGTAAAATACGAGTTAGGAAAACATAGTTATAGAACATCTGTATTATATGAACCAAATACTCTCTTTGGTGGATGAACAAGGAACAACCCTTCACGCGAGAAAGGACATTCTAAAAGCAGTGGAGAGCTATTTTTCTGGGGTCTATACTTCCAACCGTGCTCTTTCACTCTCGGGTTTAGATCAAGTCCCTAACCGAGTATCTCATGAAATGAACCAAGATTTGATTAGGCCGCTTTCTATGGAAGAGCTAAAAGCAGCTATTTTTTACATGAAGCCAGATAAAGCACCGGGGCCAGATGGACTCTCTCCTTCTTTCTATCAGCAACAATGGGACTCTGTTAGTTCTGGTCTGTTTCATAGTGTTCAACATTTCTTCCAGACGTCTCATCTGGATCACTGCATCAATGATACCTACATAGCTCTCTTACCAAAAACCAAATCTCCATCCTCCGCTAAGGATTTTCGTCCCATCAACTTATGCAACACCTCTTATAAGATAATCTCCAAAGTTTTGGCTAACCGTCTTAAGCCATATCTGGATGAGATTGTATCTGAAGCTCAATCTGCATTTGTTTCGGGCAGACAAATAGGAGTCAATATCCTCCTGGCACACGAGTCCATGCACTCTTTCTCAACAAAGACAACAAAAGCAAAGAGTGTAGCCCTGAAGGTTGATATCAGTAAAGCTTTTGATAAGCTAGAATGGTATTACATAGCGGAGATTCTTCACAAACTTGGCTTTGCTCCTCAATGGAGCACTTGGATTTTGGAATGTCTTCAAGCTGTCTCCTACAGAGTGTTGGTTAATGGGGTTCCCACTCAACGCATTAGGCCAACAAGAGGCATCCGACAAGGGGACCCTCTTTCACCTTATTTATATATCCTCTGCACTGAAGGACTTACTGCGCTGCTGCATCAAGCACAACATCAAGGAGATTATAGAGGTTTTAAGGCTGCGCGTTCTGCCCCGGTTTTATCTCACCTTCTCTTCGCCGATGATTCTCTCTTATTCTGCAGAGCTGATCCGAAGGATTGTCTGGTGTTGAATCAAATTCTTCAGAGGTATGATCAGCTATCTAGACAAGAGATAAATCCCCTGAAGTCTTCCTTGCAGTTTAGCAAAGGCACTCCTCTTGACCTGCAACACCGGATTCAAGCCATTTTCAGCATACACAAAACTGGGTCTTTTGGTACCTATTTAGGCTTACCATAAAGGATAGGTCGTTCGAAGATGGCCTCATTCACCTACCTTGTCCAGCGGCTTAAATCAAAGCTCAGCTCCTGGAACACGAAACTGTTATCTCAAGCAGGCCGCGAAGTTCTGATTAAATCGGTTTTATTAGCTACCTCCCAGTATGCAATGTCCACATTCTTAATTCCTCAACGAATCATCGATGAAATGCATCAGCTTATCAAAGTTTCTGGTGGAAAGGCAAAGAGATGACTAAAGGGATCAATTGGCTTCCATGGAACATACTTACCAGTTCAAAACTAGACGGGGGGATTGGCTTTAGAGACCTCCGGGATTTTAACCTGGCCTTGCTAGCCAAGCAAACTTGGCGACTTCTGTCAAACCCACAAGCTCTCTTGACAAGAGTTCTCAAGGCTAAATATTTTAGCAAATCAGGTTTTTTGGAAGCTAACATGGGTCACAGACCAAGCCACGGATGGCGTAGCATTCTAGCAGGGCGCGGGTTGATGCGAGAGCATGTCACTTGGCATATAGGGGATGGAAAAAACATCAGGATATGGTCAGAAAATTGGATTCCTTGCACCACAGCATCACCACATTCTGTTGGAACTAGTCTTTACACTCTTGCGTCAGGTCCTGGAAAATCCTCTCACCCCAACCTTACAGTCCATGATCTCCTCCTCCCTCACTCTTCCGTTTGGAACATTCCCCTTCTCCATCGTCTCTTAGACCTAACCATCATCCCTTGTGTCCTCAACCTTACGCCATCAGCTCTTAACTGCTCGGATTTCCCTGTCTGGAGCAGGACTCGAATAGGGGCCTATACAGTGAATAGTAGTTATAACATTGCTCATCAGAAGAATACGGGCCCTCACAGGATCTCTTCCTCCTCCCAGCAAGTGTTGAATGGACTCACAAAGAATCATTTCCACCGTCTTTGGAAGTGTGAGGTCCCCCAAAAGATTCGCATTTTCCTTTGGCGTGTACTGTTTAATGTTATACCTACTATGGAGAATTTGAAAGCTAGGGGTATTCAGCTCAAGGAATTGTGTCCAGTTTGTGGGGAGAGTCCAGAAACGCCCTTTCACTACCTTTTTGCCTGCCGTGTAGCCAAATAAATCTGGGAATTAGCTCCTTTATCGGCACCAATAATCTCCTCTCCAACATCCAATTTGGTTGACACCATCAAACTGTTTCTAGATTCCCCAGCGTCATCTACCGAGAAATCTTTCTTCCTTTTTGTTCTTTGGAATATATGGAAGTCGAGAAATTCTTTAGTTTTTGCAGGTACAAAAGACAGCATTCCATCCACCATTTGGCGAGCAATAGCGGATCATCAAGCGTGGCTAACAACTCTAGAAGATCAGCAGGCTCCAGCAGCTCTGCTTGTCCCAGTGGAGCCAACTACTAACCCTTCAAATCTTCACTCACCTGCTCCTACAACGGCTTCGCATATCGCATGCTGGACCGACGCTTCTTGGTCGGATACGAGCATGCCAATCGGAATTAGTTGGGTCCTCAAAGATATTCGCACGCATTTTGTTCTCACCTGGTGTCGAGGTAGTCTACCGCCTACAAGCTCAGTGGTCGAAGCAGAGGCCGTCGCTTTGTTCCATGCGGTTCAGCATCTCTCGCGTCTGGGTTACAGAAACTGTCCGATCCATACTGATTCCAAGCCAAATGTCGAACTTCTTCATGCTTTTTCTGGGCATTACAGGTCTTTGCAGCATCATCCACAAAAGTTCATCCTTCGAGCCACCACTCACATTCTAAAGGCGCAAGGTTTCTCTATCAACCATATCCCGCGCAGTGAAAACTTAGTTGCGGATTCTCTTGCAAAGCAGGCTCGAGCACTCAAGTCACCGCTTCTTATTTCCTGGTTGCCTTTGTAATGTAATGTTTTGTTTTTTTCCGCCACAGTGTACGATCCTTTTTCAATGAAGTTCGCTTTAAAAAAAAAAAAGAACATCTGTATTACTGTATATATTGATATGCATGGTTTTTGTATAGTTTCAAAGCCTTTA
>OVAU01000687.1:0-18539 GCA_900406315.1 Biscutella laevigata subsp. laevigata
ATTTGGGATCGATAAGTGAGGGAAATGAGTAATAAGGTGAGCTTTTTTTTTTAATTAAAACGGCGACGTTTTAGTAAACGGAACAGTAAACGGTGTCTAATAACTCTGTTAAAGGATTTAACGACGGGTTTAATTCGGATAAGTCAACACTAGTTCAGGGTTTAAATGTAACGTCAACATAAGTTCATGGTTTAAAAGGGCATAGCGAGAGTTCATGGTTTAAATGGAGCAAACGGACAAGTTCGAGGTTTTTTCGAGAATTTTCCCATTTGTTATTCTTATATTTTTAGATGTTTCATATATAAAAGATTTTCGCCCAATTTGAATGACCTTTTCATAACTAAATGGGTCTTGAGCCCAAGTTTTGTGAAGCCTATATAATATTTATTTTATCTTTCCAACAAATTCGAAGGAAAATTATCTGCCGAAAAACCCTATCCTCTTTAAACCTCCATCGTCTCCATTTCCTTCTCAGTCGCTTACAATGGCTTTACCTATGTCTGGCACGCGTGCTCTGCTCTCGAGTGCTTCCGTATTGGCTCCTCCTCGGATTCTTTCCTCTATTCACTGTGGTGGATTTGGTTACGATACGGTTGGATTTCGGTCAGGTTGCTCGACTCGGTTGGTCAATATCCAATGCCGGGCTAACCGGTCAGGCTCCGCTTACTCGCCGCTTAACTCTGGCTCTAACTTCAGTGATCGGCCTCCGACGGAGATGGCGCCGTTGTTTCCGGGATGCGATTACGAGCACTGGCTCATTGTTATGGATAAGCCCGGGGGTGAAGGAGCGACCAAGCAGCAGATGATTGATTGCTACATTCAAACCTTAGCTAAAGTCGTTGGAAGGTAATCTACTGATTGCATATGTTATTTTCTTGGTCGATGGTGTGTAATTTGGAAAAAATGAATGAAAAATCTAGATTATACACTTCTGATTGACTTCAAATTAGACGAGGAAATGTATATCTTCTGCTTTGGTGGTGGGATTTAAAATTATAGGAGTTATTTGATTTTACTCTGTGCATTTGACTGTATGGTTTTTGTTTGTAGTGAGGAAGAAGCTAAGAAGCGGATCTACAATGTTTCGTGCGAAAGGTATCTAGGGTTTGGCTGTGAGATTGACGAGGAGACATCGACTAAGCTGGAAGGTCTCTATTTACACTTTGCTCTTATGTTTGTTAGTGCTATTACCTAATTAAAGAGTATTCTAAAAAGTGTTGCTTTGTTTACAACAGGTTTACCCGGTGTTTTGTTTGTTCTCCCAGATTCCTATGTGGATCCTGAAAACAAAGATTATGGAGGTAAATTGTTCAGCCTCTTGTTCAAACTTATTGGTTTTGGTATTTATTGCTTTGTTTCTCAAAATGAAATCTTTGTTACTGCTATTGTCATTGCAATTTTGTAGTCCAGTGTTTCTCTCCTGAAACATGTAAGAAATTTTTGATTAGTCCATCTCGGCAAAGCTAACTAGTCTTTTGGCTGTGATTAGTTTTGAATGCTAACGGACAGACGTTAGCTACTTTCTCTTAGCGGAATTTTGCAGATAGGTAATAGCATATCTAACTGTAGGTTGGTTTGGATGAATACATATTTTGCACGCAACTCTTTGAGTGCTTTTCTCTTGAAACATGAAACCAATTTTGTGATTATCAGTCCATCTTGGCAAAGCTAATGAGTCTTTTGGCTATGATTAGCTTTGAATGCTATTGGACTGAAATCAAGTATTTTCTCTTAGCCGATTTTGCACGCAGTTAATGTAATATCTAACTGCAAGCCGGTTTAGATGAAACATATATTGGGTCCCTAGACTGTTTTTTGCTCTAAGGAGTCCATCTTGGTGAAGATAATGAATCTCTTGTCTCGGTGTGCTCACTGAATAAATGACATGTTTAAGTGTGTCACTAATAGTGTCAGTGTACCACTCTCTTTAACCATGAAAAACAGCTTATTGTTCAAAAACAGCTTATTGTTCATCTTGGTAAAGTTAAAGTGAATCTTTTTTTGCCAATGATCAGACTCTTTCTTGTTCTGTGTTCTTGATATTTGAGAAGCATAGACTCATATACGAGAGATACACCAGCTTTGCATATCAAACTAAATCTCAGCTGTAATGAATATTAGCATTCAGAGTGATGATGATTTTTTCTGATTTGATGTCTTCTTAATCTTTGTTGACTTGCAGCTGAGCTATTTGTCAATGGAGAGATAGTCCAACGATCACCAGAGAGGCAGAGGCGAGTTGAGCCGCAGCCGCAGAGAGCCCAAGATAGACCGAGATACAATGACAGAACTCGCTACTCTCGCCGCAGAGAAAACACAAGATAAACTTTATTCTGAATAAGATTTACATACACTATCAATCAAAGGGAGGCCAGTATGATGGTTATGATGATGATGGTTATGATGATGAATAAACGGTGATGTTGCTGCCAGGCGAAAGTTAGAATAATGGACCAACTTTGGATATTGTTGAAATGCTAAGTTTTGGTTATATTCATATGTAACATTTTAATATAGTTGTGTAATTAAGGTTTTACTTTCCTAGGAAAACTTTGCGTATTTTATGTTTGTATCAGAATTCGTTTTCCTTTTCAGAGCAAAAGCATTATTTTTTCAGTTCTTACCCATTTCTGTGGCAAATGGTAATTTCATTTTTGATTGTCATTTTGTGGAGGAAAATGACCATTTTTGTAGTTTGGGTTGAAATGCAAATCTATGAAGTTAAAAGAGTCAAATGATGATTTCTCTAAAAATACAAGGGGAAAACGAATAGTAAAGAAGTGGGTTTTAAAATCCAGCGGACAAAATCTGCTATCGAGGTTTTTTATCTCTGTCCCCCGAATAAGTTGACGAGATTCTCTGCTTGAGGCGCTTGTTTTCGCCGTCGGCAAGGCTATTTCATTTGCCGGAGGTGAAACGCTTCTCCTCCGCTTCTTTTTGCTCGTTTGTATTCTCTCATTTCTAGCTTGTTTGTGTTTGCTCGTTCGTAATATTGTAAGATAGTTGGATTGGTCGCGGAAGAATCACGATCGCTTCTTCATTTCGAGGCATCTAGGGTTTGTATGAGTATATAATTGCTGAGACCTTGCTACTAATTTATTGTCTGCGTAAGTAGTTGGCATCAAAATCGTCTGTTGAGATTTTTATACTCTGCGACGCCTTGTTCTTTAGACCGTGAATTACTTTAACGCGGTTAGATTCAATTGGATCATATTAGTAATTTGTTTGTCCACCTTGAACTTGCTAGTCAATCAATAGGCAATTTGGCCCCTTTTAAGAGCTGCAACCTTCGTAGATTTATGTACACACAAGGAAATATGGTTAAGCTACTTCTTACTTGTTTATCTGGTGGTCGGAAATTTGTTAAATGTGATTGAAGATCTATAATCTAATAGAAAATTTTGGAACAGTATTGTGGTAGCACAGTGATCTGTTGCTGTTGTTGTTCCTGTTTCTGTGTTTCCCTGCTCCATGTATTTATAATTTTGAACTTTACTTGACAATGTGATGGTATATTGGAAATTTGTTACAGAATCATGAATTCAGATGAGCATTGGCTTATATGCTATGCTAAATGTCTGCTGATGATTATTCATTACCTCAAAGGAATAACGCAATCACCCTTTCTCTTTGAGCAAGCAGGATGAGCGAAGTTAGTAAGCAAGAGGAAAATCCCGGTGGACATGTCATGCTTGGAAATGAAGGATCTGCTGCTCGAACAAGACCTACCAGCATGGAGGAGATTATGCTAAGAAGGAAGAGGAAAGAGTCCTTGGAAAATGTGAAGGAGAAAACTGTAGGAGCATCTCATTTACTGGGTAAAGATCTTGTTGAGAAGGCTTCTGACTATAATGCGTCTGAGACCTGGCATGAAAGATCCAAGAAAGTAAGTCGTGAAGATCGTGTTAAGACCAGCTCGAGAAAGAAAGAAGATGCCAATTCTACATTTAGAGAAGAAAAACTAGAAAAACCAATGAAAGCCGACCCTGCAAGAGCAGCTCAGTTACTAGGTAACAGTCTTGTTGAGAAGGTTTCTGGCTATAATGCATCTGATAAAGGGCATGATAGATCCAACAAACTGTGGCGTGAAGAACGTGTTAACGACTGTTTAAGAAAAAAAGAAGACCCCATTTCTAGTTCTAGGGAAGAAAAGCAAATGAAAGAGGAACCTGTGGGAGCGGCTCATTTACTGGGTAACGATCTTGTTGAGAAGGTTTATGAGAATCATGCGTCTGAAAAAAAGCATGATAGATCCAAGAAAGTGAGTAATGAAGAACGTGTTACAGAAAGTTCAAGAAAGAAAGAGGGCGCCATTTTCAGTTCTATGGACAAAAAACCGACAAAAGAGGACCCTGTGGGAGCAGTTCACTTACTTGGTAACGATCGTGTTGAGAAGGTTTCTGACTATTATTCATCTGAAATAGGGCATGAGAGGTCCGAAGAATTGAGGTGGGAAGAGCATGTTAAGGACAGTTCAAGAAAGAAAGAAGAGGCCGTTTTTAGTTCTAGGGAAGAAAAATTGATGAAAGAGGACCCTGTGGGAACTGCTCATTCACTGAGTAAAGATCCTATTGAGAAGGTTTCTGACTATCATGCGGCTCAAAAAGGGCATGATAGATCCAAGAAAGTGAGGCGAGAAGAGCATGTTAAGGACAGTTCAAGAAAGGAAGAAGAAGCCATTTCTAGTTCTGTGGAAGAAATAACAATTAAAGAGGACCCTGTGGGAACAGCTCAGTTACTAGGTAACAGTCTTGTTGAGAAGGTTTCTGACTATAATGAGTCTAGAAAAGGGTATGATAGATCTGAGAAAATGAGGCGTGAAGAGCGTGCTAAGGTTAAGGACAGTTCAAGAAAGAAAGAAGAGTCCATTTCTAGTTCGAGGAAAGAAAGACTAGATAAACCAAAAAAGGAGGAGCCTGCTGCAAATAGAAAAAGGAAGGCAGAAAAAGAACATTCTACAGGTGAAAGAAAATTAGGGGAAGAACATAGTAAGGATAGAAGAAGAAAGAAAGAAGAAACTAATTCTAGTTGTAGGGAGGAAAGGTTAGATAAAAAGATCAAGAAGGAAGACCTTGCTGTAAACAGAAAAATGAGGGTTGAAGGAGAATATCCTACTACTGAAATTAAAACAATGGTAGATAGAGATGGGCTTGTTATGGATACAAAAATGAAGGCAAAAAGAGAAAGCCATGTGGCGAAGATAACTGAAAAGCAGGTTCATCCTCAGGATACAAGTCGGGAACAGGCAAGAAATGCTCTTGAAAATTTACCTGGTAGCAGGAAGCGTCTTAGAAGTCTAGTGGTGGCTGACATACCTCTAGATGAAGATGGTATGAAACCTGACACTGGAAGTAAGAGAAAGACTGAAACTGGAGACCATGGGAAGAATAGGGAGAGTAATATGTCAAAGAGGCATGATCTAGGAAAAGTGCACGGTGTTGAAGTTTCAGAGCGATGGAAGAAAAGGGAACATACAAAATCACATCACCGTGACATGAGAGAGAAAAGGAGATCAAGAAGTCGAGACCATGAGCAGGATAGACAGAAAAGGTCATCCTCCTTACCGAGGGTTGAAAAAGCTACATCACGTCATAAGAGAGACCATGAGGAGTGCTCGAAAAATGCTAGTAAAGATAGGTCTCGAAAGCATCAATTAAATGATAATGAACACAAAGTGTCTAGTACAGTAAATAACAAGTCTAGAAGGTATAGTGCTTCCAAAAGTGAACTTGGTGGATATTCACCACGGAAAAAAAGGGAGGAGGCCTCTGGCAAGGCTGCTTCTCCAGCTAATCTTTCTGCTGAGAAAAAGAGTGCTAAATGGGATCTCCCAGCTCCTGTTACTGCTGGCATGTTCTCGGGCACAATTTTTTCTGGTCTTCTAACAGCAACTCAAACAGCTTATCCTACCATCAGTGAGGCTTCCTTGACGCTTTTGAAGCCTCATATGGAGGTGCCTTTTAGGATGCCACTGGCAAGGCAGACCACTTCAGTTGATTCTGTTCAACTGACAGAATCCACCAGGCGTATGAGGAGACTTTATGTAGAAAATGTGCCGGATTCGACCTCTGAAAAGTCTCTGATTGAATGCTTCAATGGCTTTATGCTATCTTCAGGCTCTAATCACATACAAGGAAGCCAGCCATGTATTAGCTGTATTGTAGGTTTCGGGACTATGACTTCGTTATTAATATCGCTCTTGTTGTGTTTTGGATTTTGTCACCTGATAGTATTTTGTTGTTTAAATGCAGATAAACAAGGAAAAGCAACAAGCTTTAGTTGAGTTCCTTACTCCACAGGATGCTTCTGCTGCACTTTCCTTTAATGGCTGTTCCTTTGCCGGTTCAAACCTCAATATTAGACGTCCTAAAGACTATGTCGAGGCAACAGTAAGAATTACAATCTATACATTCTCTTTTCTACAACCTCTTGCCTCTGTTCCACACGTTTTAAGTTAATACTCATCTGCTTTATTTTGCAAGCTAGCTCAAATATCTAGATATATTTATCTTAGTTGTCATCAGTAAGATTGGATGGTTAATGTTTTCATTTTCAGTACAGTTGATAACATGTTCCTGAGACCTGTTTGGCTTCGTTTTAATAATATAAGCATGAATTCAAGTTGTCATTCAATTATGCTGATATTTTGGGTGCAATTTTATGTTCCAATATTCAGTATTAATGAGCGACATTCCTCTCCTAATCCAAATAAGGAATCAAAGTATATGTACATATGATACTTATCAAAACATCTGGACCAAAATAGGAGAGCATATAGGCTCGATGTTATGAATCCAAATTCTTGTCCAGTGATACTTTTTTCTGTTGAAGCATCTTAATTGACTATGTATGTCTCTATAGTCACATAAATTATTGGACTTAGTTATTATCATGGTTGGCTATGCATGATTTAGTTTCAGGTGTCATACTTGTGACACTGCTTATATTAAAACTACTCCGTTGGGACTAAACAATGCTCATGGCCCTATTTCTGAAGGCAATGGAAGCACATCCAATAAATTTATAATTAAGTCGTCTCTGAGATTCGTCCCTTGCCACTTTTTTATGAGTTTGCATATGCATTGCTACTTTAGCGTTAAGTGAATGCAGTGTTGGTGATAATTTATTGATCTTATAACTGTAGGCAGATTTGGTGATAAATGTATGGTTTGGATTGGTTCAATAAATTTTAACTATAGCCATTTCCACAACGATAGCCCTCTAAGAATATACAGTTGTCCTGTTGATATAAATTCTATCATGGTTCTAGGAAAAGAATTTATGACTTCCTCCTGTAATTGTTTGAGGTTTTCCATCACATGATTTCTAGCTAAGTTTTGAAATCTAAGTGAAATGAAACATGAGATGGCATCTTTGTATCTTATTGCAAATTTGCATTCGGTTTTAAAGACTTCTCTTTTTTTTCACGTGCTGTTTTACCAACAATAATTGACCCTAAGAATGACTGTAGTTTATTGATTCCTGTACAATATCTACTCAAGCCACATGTGAAACCGTATTCTGACTGCCTTGTGTTGGGATCTCTTAAATAGGGTGTTTATGTTGGGTATGTCATAATTCACATTCAGGAGGGTGCTGAAGCAGTCTGCTAAATAAGAAGACTCCCAGGTGTAGTGATGATTTTGTTGTGATTCGAGTTTCTTCCCGTTTCCTTCTCTCTTTTGGCTTTTTGGGATTTTCAACAGATCATGCATATCATTCCTGCGTGAATTATGGTTTATCATTTGTGTGTTCTTTGTTCCTTTTCATAAAAAAAAAGGTTTAACATGATACCATATCAATCTGTTTACCTTCTCTGAGCTGATACTTGCATAACTTGCATGTTTTGAGTAGCAGTAAATGACCTGCCCAGGATTCTCTTTTTCTTGTATTTCTTTGAACTCTTTGATTATTTTTGCGTTTCCAAACCTCAGCAAGATTAGATACTGGGTATTGATTGTTTTCTCTATGCTTTTGTGATATAGCTCCTAAGGTTTACATCCATACCGCTCAACTCTTACCACCTCACCTTGAATGTCCCCTCTTTCCAATTCTTATGATCAACTTTCTTATAAGTGGTGAAAGATTCGTAAAATTTACTTCTGCCTAAAGCTAATGAGGAACCCTAACAAGGTGGAATAGACCTATTCTTGAGTCTAAGCTACTGAGGATTTTTGTCTTTGTCTTTCATGTTCGATCTGTTCTTTATGTGATTTTCGGCTGTGTATTTGTAGGATAGCCTAATTTGATTGTCAAGGCTGTGGACGTTGTCCTTATATTTAGCCTTGTAAACCAGTACCTTGCTTTTTTTCTATGGTTTCTGAGCTATGTTATGGTTACCATCCATGAAGCAGGTTTTCAGACGGTTGCTATTTTCATGCAGAGCGGTGAATTGGAGAAAAAGGAGCCAGCTACAAATGCACTAAGTGATAATGTGGAGGACTCATCCAACAAGGTATGTGTGCCCTGAATTTGCATCTTTTGCAGTGGCTTAATATTTTTATATTGTCATGAGGGTAAAACATGTTTAAAATCTCTCTACAAATATTTGCTTTATGAAGTAATGTATTGTTCAGTGACCCTTGGTCAGAGCTTGTGGACAAGTTTTAAGTTTGTGCGCATAGTTTTGGTGCCGCTGTAATTTGAAAACCTAGCTCTAGGGACCAAAGCATCCGTATATCTAATACTGACTTGGGCCTTTTCATGCATGAATGGCATGGGGGTATCTTGGAGTATGACTGCACGTTTTTCATGCAGACAGCTCTTTATCCTTTCCCATTTAATTCGTTCGTGGAAGTATAAATAAAGAATATCAATTTGGTTATAGTTAAGAACTGGGAATAAGATATGCGTATCAACTTTATTGTTACTTTGGCTGGTATTAGTAACGTGATGATTGAAAACATATTCATATGGTTCAATTCAACTTGGAGAGCATATGTGAGAACATCTTATCATGATGTTAAACCGAAAACGGAGCTGAGAATGGAAGTGCAACTCTCTCTCTGCGTCTGTAATTTATGTTTGATAGTGTGGAAACCGGAAATCTGGTTTTGGAATGCTTATTGTTTGCTATAAATTCCTTTCGTCTGTTCAAGCTTGCTGTTGATTCTAGTGTACTTGTTACAGATCTTTATTGGTGGATTTCCAAAAGCAATTTCGCCTGAATTGGTATGCTGAACTGTAATTCCTAAATTCTCTTTAACACATTCAGTCTCCTATTGGTCTCACTTCTCTTATCATAATTCTCTAATGTTTCAAATTCTAGGATTGTCTGATCCCTCTTTTCCCCTGTTTCAGTTAATGGAGATTGTCAGCGTCTTTGGACCACTTAAAGCATTCCGTTATGTTGTCAACAATGATTTTAATCAGCAATGCGCTTTCGTAGAGGTTAGAAGATGCTTCTATCTTCGCTTTCTCGTGTGGCCAATATTTACGATCACTGGATGTATGCCCTTAGTTTCGACTCAGATACCCGCATCGTAGTCTGCCATATTGATGTAGTTCTTGTGTTCGCTTCATATATATTTATTCATTTTTCGGGGTAGCATGGGAAAATGTTTTTTTTTTCTTGTAAGCTGTAGATAGTAACCATGACTGTCACTGTAGTTCCAAATATCCGCATGTGTTAACGTGTTTTACAATTTTATATCTCAGTACACAGATGGATCTGTTACCCTCAAAGCTTGTGCTGGCCTTAATGGTATGAAGTTAGGTGGCAGTGTAATAACTGCCGTCTGTGCACTTCCTAATGCATCCTCTGTAGCGGTAATTCTATTACCCAACATTGCTTTTTCTGTTTTATGGGTGACAGAACAGAAACTCTTTAATTTACTTGTGAGAGTTGTGTGGCAGGTGAATGAGAATCCACCATTCTATGGGATACCTGAGCATGCAAAACCACTTCTTGGCAAGCCGAAACATATTCTAAAGCTTAAGAATGTGGTGAGGAGAATATATTTATTCTTTTCCTTCTGAATCTTTCCCACATAAACAGAGAGGCTATATTACCATTCTTTCTTGCTTGACAGGTTGACCCAGAAGATCTTCTGTCGCTTTCTGAGCCAGAAGTGAAAGAAATTCTGGAGGATGTACGGTTAGAATGTGCTAGGTTAAGTTCTGAGATTATTCTTCCCATGAGTTCAGTAAGCTTCAAAAGCTAGTATATTGAGAAAATAGAGTCTATGCGCCTTTTTCGTGATGCAGGTTTGGGGTTGTTAAGTCAATAAACATCGTGCAACACCAGAGCAAAGATGTCACTGGTTCCGAAACAAATCCATTGGTGAACCTAGAATCAACTGATTCTAAAGAAATGAATGTGTTAGTGTTTCAAGAGAAAGACGAGGAATCCAAGAAAGCGGATGATATTGCAGATAATGTAGATCCTGCGGAGGTTGTCAGGCTAGAAAGTTCGACAGGTGAAGAAAAGTTATGTGAACCGTGCTCAGATACTGTCGTTGAGACAAACACACAAGCAAATGAAGATCATCAGTCCACGGAACAAGACCACTGTGAAAAGATGGACGAGGCAGAGAAGCCGCAAGAAGTAGGATCAACGCGTGCCGTGAAGACAAGATGGGATGCTGGCGACAAGATAGAGGAAGAAGAAGACCCCGAGGCTGTGTTTGAACCGGGTTGTATCTTCATTGAGTACAGAAGACCAGAAGCCACACGTGATGCAGCGCATTCATTGCACGGAAGGCTGTACGGAAACCGGACTGTGAAGGCGGGATATGTTTCTAAAGAGCTTTACCAAATTAGGTTCCCAAGTGAGTAGATTATCCTTCCAAACAAAAGTTACTAGTCGCTGATTCTTCTTATCTTGACCAATACCGGGTTAAACCGGGTTCAGAGATACATAGCATCTAAAACTCAAACCCCTTGAGATAATCTCTTTGTAATCGTTGGAATCTGGGATTGATCAGGTTGGTTTTTTCTTCACCACCTGTTCTCGTTATTTTTTTGTGCCTTGGAGATTTTAAGAAGCGAAAAGACTAAAAACCGGTTTCTTATTTGTGTGGTTACGGTTTGCTTTCAGAATTGAGATTGGTCGATAACCATAGTTGACATCCTTCAAATAGCTCAAATTTTGTACAAAGTAAACCGTTGTAACCTTCTGGATAATCAAGAAGGTTTCCTTTTCTACAAATAAATGGAAACCCAACCTCCACCTTTATCCAAATCCTCTTATCGCCTGTGAAACCAAAAATGACGACAATGGCGACGCAGGGAGCTTGGCTACGAATGACTTCATCACCGAAGTCCGTCGCTAAGTCAAGGGTGACTGCAACCGAGCTTGGATTCCTCACCTCCCAGCTCAGTGGACTAAGAATCTCGCATGGTCCCAGTGACGTCATAAGTCGTATCTCCGTTCCTTCCTTACCCGGGATTCAGCCAATTGTCGCCCGTAATTCCGCCTTTCTCTGTTTCCTTAGTCATTCTGTTTAAGGTTTATTCACGTCGAATTTCGAATTTTGGGGGTAGCTTGTGTTGGATTCTCTGGAATTATGTTTGCTGGGGAATAAAATTGATCACTGTGTTGAATAGCAATTTCTTCTAAAATGAAAAAAACTTGGATGGATTTTGAATGCTGCAGTAAGAAGTTTTGAAAGATCTTTGTTGTTGATAAATCTTTTGGTTGCCTCTTCTTTATAAACTTTCATTTCACGTTTCTCCATTTACTCGCCTTGCATTAAGCTATGGCATGTTATCTCTCTCTCTCTATTTAACTTTTGATTCTGAAACATTTTCTTCTTTTCTTGAAACTATTTTGTTTTTCATTTCTTTTCAGGTAGAATCTGCCCCTTTACTGGTAAGAAAGCAAACCGAGCAAACAAAGTATCCTTCTCTAATCACAAGACCAAGAAGTTACAATTCGTCAACTTACAGTACAAAAAAGTATGGTGGGAAGCTGGCAAACGCTTTGTCAAACTTCGTTTATCAACTAAGGCATTGAAGACTATAGAGAAAAATGGACTCGATGCTGTTGCCAAGAAAGCCGGTATAGATCTTCGCAAGAAATAGAAAAATCTTTCACACAGTTTATATGCATCTGTTGCTGCTCCTTTTGCATTCAAACATTTCTTTCTCGATTTGGTAAGTATCAGTAACTACTTTCTTGTGAGCAAAGTCCCTTTTGTTTTCCTCCTTGAGCTGTGAAGAAGAGTCTTAAAGAGAATCTAAAACAAACTCTCACACGCTGGTGGCTAAAAAAATACATTTTATGTTTCTTAGAGAGTGTCCTTGTAGGAATCAACTGATTGAAAACCGGAATTCTCGGGTTTTCCTTTTGATGATTTCTTCATAGATGCTTCTCCTCCTGCTGATCCTTTTAGTTTCCTCGGTCGTGATGTAGCCCTCCGTGGAGGTGCTGAACCATCAGGTGGATGATTAGAGACTTCCGTGTCTTGAACTGAGATACCACCACGCCTTCTATGAACTGAAGGTTCTTGATCATTCGATGAGGAGTCGACTGAGCCGTGTTTGCTTCGATTATGTCTTGATTGCTTCGATGGTTCATTTGATGATGCAGCATTTCCGTTGCTTCTAGGCGGAGACCCGTTTGGATTTGGACAAGCTCCTGTTCCGGGTTTCCGTCTTGTTTTCTGTTTCGATTTCTCGTTGGTGCTCGCAGGCAACAATTCTTTTAGCCCAGCTCCTTGTTGGTTCATCGCTGTTGAGATAACCATCAGTTCCATCAAAGCTTGACATTTTAAAGGTAAACAAAGAGCAGCTAAAGAAGTTAACCTTGCGGGTTGTATTTGTTGGAATTTCCTCTGGACACGACTTGACCATTCTCATGTTCTTGAGGTTTGAACTCATTCATCTGAGGTTTATCCACAAAAAGACAATGCTGGTGATAAGTGTACATGTACGGTTCTCATGTACGAAGTAGAGATGATCTTACCCAGCTTGGCGGATTGGTGGCTGGACCGTCGGAGCCGATGTGGGCAACATGCTTGACATCGGTCGGAAAACCAATCTGCATCTCCCGCTCTTTCTCTTCGTCTACAACAGAATGCATGAACTTGTGACACAAGAAACAACAGAGATTTTTTTTCACGTTTGTGTAAAATTCGATGAGACTCACCAAAAATCTGACTAATATAACGAAGGCCCTTAAGAAGACCTTTCATCGTCGTCGCCATTGATCTCTATGAAAGGTTGATTCCGGTTGGTGTGTATACACACGCCGGAGACAACCTTTTTGTTCAAGCTTTGACAATCGTTACAGCTATGTAACTCCTGTAAACCTAACTTGCGGAAAAAGCGAACGAAGAACAAAATCAACAAAAAGTTACAAAGCACAACGAACAAACAGTAGGACAGAGAATGTAGCGAAATCTGAAGACTAAACCTTGAAAGCATACAAATTCTCTTTGACGAGAAAAAACGTTGAAATTTTCTGGAGAGATCTCTGAGAAGTTATTGAATGAGATCAATGAAGAGAAGAAGAGGGAGAGCACTAAGTTTTGCTTATTTACCAGAGGAGAAAATATTAAGAAAACAAAAAAAAAGGTTTAAAGTGATAATTTAGAGATATATAATTTAATATTTAGATTGTTGGATGATAATGGAGGCAACGTAGAGCTCTAATCAAACACTCCATGGGAAACAAGTTGTCATGAGTATTGTCCGGGTCGAGAGGAGACAAGACCACTCCAAATTATATTATACTAATAAACATTTTCATATATACTCTAATGGAGTTATTGGTAAATTTACCATTATATTTCTTTCCATTATTTAGAGATTTTGAAATTGTTTAATGGCAATATATCCTGTAACATCTGGACATATTTGAAACTTTTTTTCTTAGAAAATAAAATTAAAAGATTCTCAATGACAACAAACACAATCAAGAAGAGTTGATAAAATTGATTTGTATGCTATAAACTTATAATATTAGTGAACATTCACACAGAAACCGAACATTTATTCTGTTTCTTTGGAGAGTGTAAGAGTTCCAGAATCCGAAGGGGAGAGTCAAAACGAACAAAGTTTCCGGCCAAAGAAGATTCTATACCGGCGATAACTATATATGATGGCTCATGAAGCTTTCATGTCGTCCATACGAACACTAGCCTGCCGAAACAAATCAAAAAATAACGAATCAGAGAATCAAAGCCTGTTATGAAAGCTTAAGAAAATGTGGTGATCTTAGAGTTTCAAAGTCTTCATTTACCAGAAACTTGTGATTGTATTGAAGAAACGGACCAAACTCAGAGCAGAACCTTGCCATGTCGACGTAGATGTCACCAGAACCAGATAAGACATCCATGAACTTCTTCCTGTCTGGAGCAAGCTTTAAAGCCATCTGATAAAAAGAAGTTTACGGTTTCTCAGGAAATTAAAATGAGATCGTTTTGCAGAAGATACTGATCGAGCTGAGAAAAGGGATAAGTAAGGGGAAAAGTTTGTACAGAGAAGCTAGAACTGGCGAGCCATCCGTGCCATTTCTTCAATGTTTTTTGGTATGAGTCACCACAAGCTTGTGATATTGACCAGTCTTGATGTGCTACCAAGTTGAGGAAAAGCTCCACTAAGAAATCCATTGCTCTGAAAAGAATCATTCATAAGTGACTATATATGTTTCTGAGAAGTAGCTCTCTTCGTTATAAGCCGACATCATTTACCTGGTTAACCAGAGAAGACCGTTGGTACAACTTGACGACCCCTTTGCTGTCTTAGACTCAATTTCAACTTGAACAAAGGTGTACAAGTACTTGTACTTGTGTGGATCAGACAAGTAGTTCTTCTCCAGCCTCTGCACGAGAAGGACCACTAGTAAGACAATAATGCAGTGCACACGGGAAATTTTAACTAGCTTATTCTCTCGTAGCAGAGGTACATATTACTATGTAAGAAGAGCAAGAATAGATCCAGGCAATGCGCTTTTATCAGTGGTATGTACTCTGAATGCTAAATGGATTTGTGCTCTTCGAATATCAAAATCATGGGGACTCGAAGAGAATTTACCGATATGTTGCCACCAATGTCAGCTTTCACGAGAGCCATAGCGGCTCCAAACTTATCTGCAAAAAAAAAAAATATGAACAAAAATGAAGACATGGAATACCATAATTTGAAGTATGAGCCTTACGTTTCACAAGATATACATAAGCTAATAGTGTTGAAGAACAATGAACAATCACCAGCAAACATAGAAAAGATAAGAGAAAAGATGATTCCATTGTTACCTATAACAGGCAAGATCATTTTGCAGACCTCTAGAAAAGGCTTAGCAAGTATCTCGCCTTGGTCAGTCTTGATAAGCTTTATATTTTCCAAACAAGGCGTGAACACAGTCCCTTCCATTTTCAACTTTGGCTAACAACAGAGGAAAATCTGATCTTACATTATATAAAATGGAGAATTTCATCCATCGATCGAGACAGAGATCTACATTCAGTGAAATAAATCAATCGGATCCATCGATCAAGTATAGCATCATGATACAAAGACACAGAAACAATAAATGATCCGAGATCTATCAATGAAGCTACAGATTCAATGGAAGAGATTGACCGATCTACAAAGGAGAATGAGAAGAAATCATACCTTAGCCTGAGAAGAAAGAAAAATTGGGATGAGATTATGATAGTCAGATTGCTCTTTGCTCTCTCGCTCGAGTAAAAAATTTCTCTATTTTTAAACGGCTCTCGTTTTGAAAATCAATATACGTCAAAAATTTACGAGATATTATGATAATAACCAGGTACTCTATTAATTATCAATTACACCCTCATGGCGACAAAGAAAAGACACATTTCATTGCATTTGGAACCAAATGTTTGCATCAATGGTTATGTTTTCCATACAACTTGTTTGCAAAAGAGGCTCGATACTGGTCTGGTTTTGTTCGGGTCGGTTAGTTCTTTCCATATTAATTTTTAGAATCATACAAGAATCTAAAGAAAATTTGCTTGGATTGGTTTAAATATGTTTGGTTCCAAACCAGTTTAAGTAATATAAATGAGAACTAAAATGCATATCCATTACATGGATATCGAATTTAGATAGTAATATAATGATGGTATTAGCGCAAAACATTAGACTGCATATTCTAATTTAAAATTGAAATATTCATTATTTGAATCAGGCCAATTATTTAAACCTACCCAAATTAATCAAATAATTAAAAACCCCAAAAAAAAGGGAAAACCTACAAAATTTTGAATGAAATACCTAAATATTTTGGTATATTGAATACTCATTATAGCTTCTCGGACATAAAC
The DNA here is from genome assembly GCA_900406315.1 of Biscutella laevigata subsp. laevigata. Lineage (NCBI taxonomy): Eukaryota > Viridiplantae > Streptophyta > Magnoliopsida > Brassicales > Brassicaceae > Biscutella > Biscutella laevigata. Next base: position 16,239 of record OVAU01000687.1, read on the forward strand.
TGATAAAGGTAAACATATGTATGTTTTCGGGCATCTCTAACCCCACTCCAAATCCCACTCCAAATACCATTTTGGAGTAAAATTTCTTTCAATCTCACTCCACTTTCAACTCCAAAATGGAGTTATTCCATTTTTTACTCCAAATATGGAGTAATCCCATTTTTTACTCCATTTTGGAGTTGAACTTTTTTATTTATAAAAGAGTCCTTCAAGTTTTAAATGATTTGATTTGGAGAGTTATAATAATTTGTTTGACAAAATAAAACTTCATAATTTCATAATCTTATTAATTAAAAAGTTAAATTAAATACATGCAAAAACCAATCGATATACGACTTTAAATTGAAAAGTTAAAGTTAAATCTTATATATGACTATGCAAAAACCACTCGATATATGACTTTGACACAATCGATATATGACCATGCAAATACCAATAAAATTGACCATGCAAAAACCAATCGATATATGACTTTGACACAATCGATATATGACCGTGGTGGATCGCCAACGATAATTCTTGAAGTTGTGGCAGATTATGATCTTTGGATATGACATGCTTATTTCGGAATGTCAGGCACTAATAATGATATCAATGTGTTGGAATCTTCTTTTCTCCAAACTTGCTCAAGGTATTGCTCCTCTTGCTCATTATACCATTCAAGGAAAAGAATATAATATGGGTTATTATTTGGCTGATGGTATATATCCAAAATGGTCTACAATAGTGCAAACTATTCGCGAGACAATAAGTTTAAAGAAAAANTAAAAGATGTCGAACGTGCATTTGGAGTTCTCCAATCGCGTTTTGCTATTACGAAAGGACCAACTCGTTTTTGGAAAAAGAATGTGTTACATGACATAATGAATACATATGTGATTTTACATAACATGATAATTGAGGATGAGCGTAATTTGGATGCACCAATTGAAGTTGGAATAGAAGCTCCACCTCCAGAAGTTGAAATAGTCGAGGACAATAATATCCAGTTCCAAAATTTTCTTGCTCGATTTAGAGAAATTAAAAATAAAGACGCTCATTTTTCACTTCGAAATGTGTTAATTGATCATCTTTGACAAAAAATTTCAAATGGTGATGAATAAATTAATAATCTACTTTATTTTGTTATTTTTTATGGTGTAATGTGTCCTTTTAATATTGTAATAGTTAATTTAAAATAATAATATAGCTTATGTTTTGAAGAAAAAAAAGGGGGTCAATTGTTAAGTTTATAAATAAAATGAATTATTAGCAATTAATAATAAAGTATAAAGTAAATATATAATTTAAATAGTCTTTTTAGAGTAAAAAATGGAGTAATACATTGGAAGAAAACTCAACTTCACTTTGAAGTTACTCCATTTTATATTGTTTTAGAGTAAAAAATTGAGTGATACATTGGGGATACTATCACATCACAACATTAAGGATCAAAAGAACATTTTTGGTGGTTTTTAGAAGATCATTGTTGGTGGACTATGAATCAGTAATTTCATCAAGGAAAACAAAAGGTTCTTTTTATACTATTAATCAGTCTAGATGAACAGTTAGCTAAAGAACTTTGACAGTTTTGTATCCCTCTGATTTGAATGTAAACATGATTCAGGTGAATACGAATACTCAAGATGAGTATACCATATACATTTTTTGATACGTTTGGATATGAAGAACTTGGTTCATTAACAATTACTTGTTCAGATCATCTGTCTTGTCCTTGAAATAGACTTGTTCTAAGTATCTAGACTAACTTTGCTTTCCCTCTCAAACAATTAGTAACGAACATTATCTCATCAAAATGTTAAAAAAACTCTAATGATTTATGCTTTTTCCTTGTTTCATATTCAGAAGATAAAATTCCTACTCTTCATCTTAGTTAATTAGAAAATATCGATTTCCTCTTATCCTCTTGTGGGCGCTGTAGAAAGCGCTTGCTCACTCACATTCTCATCTTATATATAATGAGAGAAGGGGTGCTCTCCCGTTGCGACATGTGGCACTCCTTCCATATAACGATCACAATTATATTATATAATGTGTATAGTTTCTAGCTATCAAAAACATAACAGGAGATTTGGTAAACTGTGTATTGTGAGATTGAAGAGGTCATGAGTTCAATTCCCACTTTCTTCGGTTTTGTTTTTATTTTATATTTTATCAAAACGATATAATTTTGATATTTCAACATGATTTCGAAATCTATAACGGTTTATAGATGAGATAAAAAAAATTATTAGTTTTAAAGTTTCACNTTATTAGTTTTAAAGTTTCACATAAAAATTAAAATTATAAAATTATAATATA
>OVAU01000688.1:0-18527 GCA_900406315.1 Biscutella laevigata subsp. laevigata
TTTCTTAAAAGTGATCCTTAAATAATACTATAGAGATTAGTCTACTTTTTAAAAAGTAATGTATTATTTTTGGGTTGTTATACAGATCTGACATGAAACAACTTTTTCATTGGAATTTTGAAGATAACTTCAACATGTCAACTAATAAAGGATCAATCAGGTTGAGATCAAACATTTGATAGTTAATGATATATTTCATTTACAAATCCTAGTTATTTGTATGTTTATATGCCTTCTTTATATTTTGAAATTCTTGTTTATGTGAAATTCTTGTATAGAGAAGGAGAGATGGAATCAATGATAGAATGAAAGCTCTTCAAGAACTCGTACCAAACTGCACTAAAGTAAGTTTTTTCTTTAAAAGTTGAATTTGATCATAATGATCATGGAGATTCATGATTGAATGATGTGTTTGATTTGTTGCAGAAAGCTTCGATTTTGGATGAAGCAATTGATTACTTGAAATCACTTCAGTTTCAACTCCAAGTAATGTGGATGGGAAGTGGAATGGCTGCTGCGGCGGCGGCAACAACGACTCCGGTGATGTTTCCCGGTGTACAGTCGCCGTTCATGAGTATGCAAAATCAGATGCCATTACCTCAATTCCCAGTTATGAACCGGTCCGCTGCACATAACCATCCCGGTTTAGTATGTCAAACCTCGGTACAATTTCAGATTCAAGCACATAATCATATCTTATCGGACCAGCTCGCTAGGTACATGGATGGTTTTCCACCAGCTACTCAGGTTAGCTTAAACGGCACTGTTTTGACGAGCGAAATAATTTTGGTTATATTTATTTATTTATCTGATAAAATTGTTTAATATCTGACCTGTCATTGTTACAGCCAATGGAAATGGGTCAACTGTCAACAAAGTCAATTGTCGGCACCGGCTACCACCGACGGTATTACGTGGCATTTATTTATTTTCCAAGATTATTCTTATAGTGATTTTAATCTATTTTTGGTCGCCTAATAAGCATAAAAAACGTGAATAATTTAGCTTCAAATTCAACAATTTTTCAGTCATGGGCTTTTAAAAGGCTTTATTAGGCCTGTATTCTGTATATTTTGTCTACAAAAGTCGTTCTAATCAAATAAATTGATTCTCAAAACCCATACGTGAGAAAAACAAATTTTTTTTTTTTGTCAACAACGCTAACGTGATTTACTCCAACGCAATTCGTATGTGATGACTAAACGATTCCAATTTCCAAAACCAACTTTTTTATTAGGCCGGTGATGCCAAATTACCGAATTTGTCCTTTTATCGTGACACGTGTCATATCAATGTAGGAAATCTCAAGTACGAAAAGAGCAAATAATCCAACCAATAAGCTTCGTACACCTAAGCAATCTCAAACAAACACGATTTAATGCCTCTCTCTCTTCGCTCTGTGATATTTTGATTTTTTTTTTGCCTCATTCTTCGCGTCCATTAACGCAATTCGAATCAGATCGTCGTCGTCGATCTTCGTGAAGGAGTATAATTCGGAAGAGAAGAGGAATCGTATGAATTTGTTTGGAGAATTGGGTTTTACGTCTTCGATTTCAATCTACTTTACTACTACGTGTCTTCTTACCTCAATTCTTAATTTTTCTCCCAAATTTCCGATTTCGCTCTCTTTTTTCGAGCAGAAATCCTTAGATCCTTATAGTAGTTGTAATTATAATAATCTCGAAAGTAATTTAGTCTCTGTTTAGTCCTCGAGCATTTGTTGATTCATGGAGTCCGAAGGCAAAACTGATCGTCAGCTGAATAAAGGTATTACAATTTACAATACATACTTCCTTCATTTTTTGTTCTGTAAAGAATTTTAGCTTATGAATATTAATTATCTGATTTATTTACATAATTCGAATTTTCTTGTTCTTAATTGTGCCATTGGTACTCTGATTTGCTTTGTTTAGCTTAATTTGTTTGATGAAGATTACTTTGTTAGCTCTGTAAGCATTTAAGTCTCAGTGCCCTGAAGTGTTGCATATGTTATTGGTGTTTCAGCTATTTCAATCTCAACCGGCGAGAAGATGAAGAAGAGATCACCTTCAGCTATAGTGATTGGAGGTGGTATGGCTGGGATTTCAGCTGCTCGCACTCTTCAGTATGCTTCCTTCAAGGTCTATAACACTAGCAATGCAATCTCAAGATTACAATATAAGTTTCATGATTTTACCAAAACCAGGGCTTATTACTTGTGCTGTTTCGTTTCTAGGTTGTGATATTGGAGTCCCGAGATAGGATTGGTGGACGAGTTCACACAGATTACTCATTTGGTTTTCCTGTTGATTTGGGTGCATCTTGGTAAAATCACAAGTCTTTCAACGTTTTTTTTTTATCATTGATCAATGTTTGAATCTTTTGTCATGGATGCTAACTTAGCAACATTTGTGACAGGTTGCATGGTGTCTGTAAAGAGAATCCTCTCGCTGCGGTAATTGGGAGATTAGGATTACCTCTTTATCGAACTAGCGGTGACAATTCAGTCTTGTATGATCATGATCTTGAGAGGTGTGTACAGATAGTTTTGGATAGATTAGTTAGTCATCAGTCTTTGCTTAGACTCACAGGGGAATTCTGTTTTATGCAGTTATGCTCTATTCGATAAAGCTGGTAACCAAGTTCCCCAGGAGTTGGTAACTAAAGTTGGCGAAACTTTCGAGCACATTCTAGAAGAGGTATGTACTCGGTGTCCAATTTCTCTTTGTTCTGTTTTCTAAATTCTGGCTGTATTTGATTTACTAGACACTTGTTTCAAAAATTCAGATCTGTAAAGTCAGGGATGAGCAAGCTGAAGACATGTCAATAGCTCAAGCCTTTTCTATTGTGTTCAAGAGATCACCTGAACTGAGATTGGAGGGGCTTGCCCATAACGTGCTTCAATGGTACTTATGCCGCATGGAAGGATGGTTTGCTGCTGATGCTGAAACCATCTCGGCAAAATGCTGGGACCAGGTTAGTTACGAAATCGCCATCTATCCTCGATTTAGTGGTTGAAGTGATCTTCCGGTTTTTTGATTTGTCATTTTCACATTTGCAGGAAGAACTTTTGCCTGGTGGACACGGTCTTATGGTAAGAGGGTACCGTCCTGTCATCAACACTCTTTCGAAAGGTCTTGATATTCGACTAAACCACAGGTAACATTCGTTTACCAAAGGAGTTTCCAACACACCCGAATCTGCTTCTAACCTCTTGCGCCTCTTCAGGGTTACCAAGATTGCAAGACGCTACAATGGAGTAAAGGTAACTACAGAGAAAGGAGACACATTTGTTGCAGATGCTGCAGTCATTGCTCTTCCTCTCGGAGTCTTAAAATCAGGAGCTATAGAATTCGAACCAAAGCTCCCACAATGGAAACAAGATGCTATCAACGATCTTGGTGTAGGAATAGAGAACAAGATCATATTGAACTTTGACAATGTGTTTTGGCCAAACGTCGAGTTTCTCGGAGTGGTTGCAGAAACCTCATATGGATGCAGTTATTTCTTGAACTTGCATAAAGCTACAAACCATCCTGTACTCGTTTACATGCCAGCTGGTCAGTTAGCTAGAGACATTGAGAAAATGTCTGATGAATCAGCTGCAAATTTTGCTTTTTCTCAACTCCAGAAAATTCTTCCAGATGCATCTTCACCGGTACTTCTCTACTCTAACTCTCTCTTAAAAGTCATTGCAAAAAATTAGAACCGCAGACTTGAAAAATATTAATCCAAATCCAAACAAAAATATAATACCCGAATGAATCTTATATGATTGTTATTTCGAATTTGGGTATAACTCGAAAGATCATAAATTTAAGTCTAAATATTCAATATATATTATTAGTTTTAAATATTTGATATTTTTAAATGTTTAATATTTCTATATAATTAACATATTTTCATATTTTATTCTGATGTTTATTATTTTTGTATTTTGTGATATTTTTAATAAAAATAGTTTCCGGGTTTATTAGTATATTTAGTACATTTTTTTAGAGGTTTGATATATCGGGACAGAATCCGGAAGAATCCAAAAATATTTTGGTTCCTCCAAACATGACCCGAGTCCGGAAGGATCCAAACCGAACATAAACCGAAAAAGATAATTGAATGGATCCTCTAAGTCTCACCACGAGTTGACAAAAAAATTGCTTTACCATGAAAACTCGAAACCCAAATGGATCCTATCTAAACCTGAACGAATATCTGAACTGAACACCCACCCTTAAAACACTAAATTATTTGCCATTGTACAAGTACAAGCTTTAATGTTCTTTTTATTTGGCAGATACATTATTTGGTATCAAGGTGGGGATCAGATATCAACTCATTGGGATCATATAGTTATGACATTGTGAACAAACCTCACGACCTCTACGAGAGGTTGAGAGTGCCATTAGATAATCTATTCTTTGCAGGAGAAGCAACTAGCTCGAGCTACCCAGGATCAGTACACGGTGCTTATTCAACCGGATTGCTAGCTGCTGAGGAATGTAGGATGCGTGTGCTTGAGCGTTATGGAGAGCTTGAACTTGATATTGAAGAAGAAGCTCCTGCTTCTATCCCGCTTTTGATCTCCCGTATGTAAATTTAAACCTGATCAGGTGGTGTATTTTTACGTTTTTTTGTGTGAACTATGTTAGATTTAGTTTTCAGTGTTTCATGTGAAATAACTTAATAAGCTCATTCATTTGATAAAGAGATTTGTTATATTAAAATTCGGTTTATAAAACTAAATTTAAAGCAGAATTACACGAGTAATTCACAAGTATTTAAGCAAAAATTCATGGGAATCCAGTTAGTAAAGATCGAAGTAATAAAAAACTTGCTCAAATCCATAATTATAGTATGTCATTTCATAGATCCAAGAAGAACTTGCGAGGTTCTTTCTCATAATTGATATGCTTACTTAATTCTTATATTTAATTTGGGGAATTTCACTTCATTTTTATTCCACCAGAAAAATAACAGAAAAAACACCGAATAGAAAGACAACCTATAATGTATCTCATAAACAAACAGAAAAAACCACATAAATAAAACACACAAAACTTTAAAAATGTATCTCAATCTTTTGTCGTTCCTCTTTTTCTTTGCAACAACTTATTAATTCTAGTGCTGTTCGTTTGCTCAGTTGGCTGTTCCATCTGGTTGCGGCTGCAAATTGATGTTCGTTTAGCGTTATTAAATGGCTCATTCAGATTGTCCATCCAGATGGTTCATTCAGATGGTCCATCTGGATGAATTTCAAATTTAGGTAAAATTTAGAGATGCATCTAGATAAGTTTTGAAGACTCAAAAAATTATGTTTTTTTCGGAAAAACACGTTTAATTTTGGGAAATAAATAATTTTTTATTTGATATAACTTGACAAAAAAAAGAGGACTCTTTTTAATTCCAATCACTGAGTAAATGTGCATTGAAGCTTAAGCCCAAAAGTTTACTTTTGTCTTTTATGTGTGATAAAACATTTTGTCTTAAGAATATAATATCAATCCATGAATCCAAATCAAACCATTTCAGACGTAGCGGTTAAAACCAAACCAGAAACCTTAACCGTATGGTTTAAGTTTGCCACGTGTACTGAAAGAGTCACGCGGGTTTCAAATTTGCTGTTACCGAACCCTATGCAGAGGAAGAAGGATCCGTGAGAATTGGAGAAATCGAGTAAGAAGAAGAAACAGAGCTCGGCGATTTTTCTTCTGCAGCCACCGCCATTTGATCGAGATGGGGAAGGGCCCCTTGTCGTTTCGCCGTCTTTCCAGCATCCGCAATCGGAGTAAAGGTGCTGCGGTGAAGGATGACGCCCAAACATCGACGCCTTCATCTCCACCGCCTCCTCCTCCGATTAATTCAGGCATACAGGTGGTTGGATTGACAGGGAAGCCGAAGAAGAAGACTGGAGGAGCTAGATTGTGGATGAGGTTTGATCGGACTGGTGCGATGGAAGTTGTTGAGTGCGATAAGAGTACTATCATCAAACGTGTTTCTGTTCCCGCTAGGGATTTGAGAATTCTTGGTCCTGTTTTCTCTCACTCTTCTAACATTCTCGGTAAGAACTAGGGATTTGAGACTTTGATTGAATGCATCAGATCATATTGTATGTGTTTGATTGAATGCATCAAATCATATCGTATGTGTTTTTGTTCTTCCTCTGCAGCTAGAGAGAAAGCTATTGTGGTCAATTTAGAAGTCATAAAGGCAATAATTACAGCAGAAGAAGTGCTTCTCTTGGATCCTCTTCGTCCTGAAGTTATTCCTCTCATTGACAGACTTAAGCAACAGTTTCCTCAGAAAAGTGGACCAGAAAATGCATCCCAAGCTCCTGCAGTTGTTGATCCAGAAGCTGCAGAGGGTTTGCAGACTGAGCTTCCATTTGAATTTCAAGTACTGGAGATAGCACTTCAGGTTGCATGCTCAATTTTTGATAACAGTGTGGCAGCTCTTGAGACAGAAGCTTGGCCTGTTCTTGATGAACTCACCAAGAATGTCACCACTGAGAATCTTGAATACGTGAGAAGTTTGAAAAGTAATCTCACTCGGTTGCTAGGTCGTGTTCAAAAGGTATTTACATTTTCCTATGATATGATGGTCTGAAAGGAGTGGGCATTCCGGTACCCATTCAGGTTCAGTTAGATCCATTCTCGTTTCGGGTTTATGTGGTGAGGTTTAGTCAGTTCGGTTATTTTTTTGTACGGGTTCGGTTCGGATCTTTCAGGTTTGGGGAACCGAAATATTTTCAGATCTTTCAGGTTCGGAAAACCGAAATACTTTCGGATTCTTCCGGTTCGGCTCGAGTTTAGGTATTTTCAACCTAAAACACTAAAAAATACTCAAAATATTATTGAACCCGAAAATTTAAACTATTTTTGCTAAACAATATCACATAAATACTAAAAATAAACATTAAAATTATATCAAATATTGAAAAATAATAATAAATATTGTTAGACTTAAGTTCAAATCTTTCAAGTACTCATTCAGATTTTGGATTATGTTCGGGTTTTACCTGGATCCGAAATAGCATCCAGGGTTGGATTTTTCACCTGAGTCCTAGAGGAAAACATAAAGTTGTTGGTATAATATTCAGGTGAGAGATGAGCTTGAACATTTGTTAGATGACAACAAAGACATGTCAGACTTATACTTGACAAGGAAATGGATCCAGAACCAGCCATCCGATGCAATACTCTCGGCGACAGCATCAACTCCGCCACATAACAGATCAAATCTTCACAGGTTTACATCAAACAGAAGCGTGAGTATGGTAACAAGCAATGCGGACGAAGATGACGTTGAGGATCTAGAGATGTTACTCGAAGCTTACTTTATGCAACTTGAGGGAATGCGGAACAAGATTCTCACGGTGAGAGAGTACATCGACGACACAGAAGACTACGTGAACATACAATTGGACAATCAACGTAACGAGCTGATCCAGTTACAGCTGATACTTACCATAGCGTCGTTTGCAATAGCTGCAGAGACAGTGTTGGCAAGCTTGTTCGGAATGAACATACCATGTCCATTGTATGACATAAATGGCATCTTTTGGTACTTTGTGTGGAGTATCACTGCTCTTTGCATTGTGCTTTTCTTGGTCACACTTGGTTACGCCAGGTGGAAGAAGCTGCTTGGTTCATAATCACTCTCTGTCTGTGTCTTAATAACCATGTGACACTTGTTTCGTTCATGCATTAGAAGTGATTTGAGTTATTGTTGTGAATACTTGTAAAAATATCTCCAAATGTACAAACTCTCTTCATCAAATTATGACCTAGATCGTCCAAGTGTAAGATCAAGATCAAGTATTATGAGAAAACTAAGCAAAATGTTCTCTCCTATTTCAACGCATGAATCGGTTTGTTTGGGCGTGTGGTTTCAATCAGTGTGGATAAGTTTTCTGGACCATAATTCACTAAATTAGACAATATCTCAATTTTCATAATTTATTATTCACCATATAAAAATGATTCCTCGAAACAAAAAATTCTAGCATTTTACAAAATGATTCACTACCAAATTAACATAATTCCCATAAATAAAAAATTTCAAGTCTTTTTACAAAATCTCTCTATTTTCATGGCCTATTATTACCTTCTTCTTCTCCAAAATACAAAATTCTAGTTTTTTATTATCAAATCTCTCAATTTTTATGGACTCTGATCCACCAAATGAGAATAATTTCTCAAAATACAAAATTCGAACGTTTTAAAAAATCTTTAATTTTCATGGAAAATAATTCATCAAAACAGCATAATTTTCCAAAAACAATATTCTAACGTTTTAAAAAATCTATCAATTTTCATGAATTGTAACCCACTAAATCAACATATTTTCTCAAAATACAAAATTCTAACATTTTATAAAATCTCTCAATATTCGTCGACTATTACCCACCAAATTAGCATAATTTCTCAAAATACAAATTTCTAGCATTTTTTCACCAAATCTATCAATTTTCATAGACTATAACCCATTAAATCATCGTGATTTTTTAAAAATACAAAATTTTAGCCGTTTACAGAATCTCTCAATTTTTATGGACTACTATGTACTAAATAAACATATTCCCTTATAATGTTTCAAAGTTGTTAGGAAAAAGATATAGTATGTGTGGAAAAGTAATGAATTGATTTGTTTCTTTCTGGACAAAAAAACTTTGTAGCCATTCATACATACTTACGTATCTGGTGACAGATAGATGAGAGAGACTATATATGAGCATTGCACATGCACATCATGATGATCTTTATGATGACATCAACTAATGATTTTGATGATATTTCTCATGGCAGATCCAACTGCATGTGGCCTGTTGCAGTGGGAGCCTTATGTCACCAGCATCATCACTTAATTAACCTATTATAGATCAAAGATATGTTTGTGTGAGTGTAGACCCTTTTGTATAATTAGCTTATGTTTGGTTTATGTGAGCTAATTGAGGAAAACAACGTTAGGTAATAATGTAATATAGAATGAAAAAAGCAACATATCATATTTGAAGAAGGAATACATCCAAATCATACGATTCATCATGTTTAGAAGAAGAGAAATAAAAAAAGGAAAGTAGATTAGACAAAGGGTCCCATAAGCATGTAACCATTGTCGCAAAGATCAAAAACCTTCAAAATTGGGTCTACCATTTGGCCCATATCTTTCAACCACACAAAACAAAGACGAAGTGATTTCTTCAACTAATTAAACCGTATCACTTGTCTTTGTCCGCTTTGATTCATCTTTGTTTTTTTTTTTTTTATTCTTCGCTCAAATAAAGACCAGTTATTTCAAAAAGAAGGTTGCGGTTGAGTAATATTCTTTTTAGGTTTTTGTTTTTGTTTCATTTTTAATAATATTTTCGATTTTCAATACAAAAATTTAAAACTAAAAACCATTAATATTATGCAATATGATTTTTATTGGTTAAAATAGATGAAGTTAATAGTGTTTTTATGAAAAAAGATAAACTAAATCATGTTTTTGTATTTCATTAATCAAACTGAAAAACCCTTTACCTTCAGCTAATAAAGAATAGAATGAGTATTAACCAAACGAAACCTGTCTAAGTTAGATTTTTGGGGTGAATTATTAATGTAATTTGTGTGTAATTAGGGTAAGTGTCTAAGTTGGTTGGTGAAAGTAACCAATCCCAATGAAGTGATCCCTCTTCGTTCCCTCATTGGAAACATTTCCACCACTCTCTTTTTCTTTACAACACGTATATAATACTCCATCTGTTTCATTATATAAGATGTTTTAGAATTTTTATTTTGTTCCATATTATAAGATGTTTTCAAATTTCAATACAAATTTTTAATTTTCTTCATTCATTGTGGAGTTGACTAGCCAATTACATTATAATAAATAAATTTTTATTTTCTTTTAAATCATTATTAATATTTTATTAATGATTATTTTGTGTAATAAATAAAATTCTTAAAACATGTGCATTCATCTAAAAAATCTTATATAATGGAACAGAGGGAGTATTGAGCATTTTTAATTAATCTCCTCATACTATCATTTTTATTAATTAGTATTTTTTTGTCAATTGTTTGATCATTTTTATTAATTACTAGTTATCTTAAAAAAATTATACCACCTACATAGTAAACTAGATTTTGACACATACTAGAGGTGAGATTATAAATTTGAAATAAACAAAACTCTTATTTATTATTTATAAATATAATATAAATATTTTTAAGGTGTTTAAATTTTAATATAATGAAATAAGTATAATATGTCTTTTGGTTAATTTAATGCTTGACGATATCTCTTCAACCAATATATAAGATATTTACCTCAATATTTTGTTAATTTAATGGTTGATATCGATATCGTATACAGACATAATTTGTAACAACAAGAATATGTAACTGAAAATAGCCTTGTGGCATAGAAAGTAAAAAGTTAATGCCGACATGATGAGGACGACTATTCTTTTATAATATACTTTCTTTGAAATTCTTTGGAAGAAGAAAATAAAAGAGTTGAGGAAAGATGAATTGGGATGGATATTGAGGAAATGAATTACTCACTTCGTATTTCAATATTTGATGTTTAAGGATTTTTCATATTGATTAATAAAATACAAAAACATCATTTAATTTATCTTTTTCATAAAAATGTCATTAATTTCATATATTTTAATCAATCAAAAATCATACCGCATAATATTAATGATTTTTACCTTTAAATTTTTGTATTGAAAATCGAAAAACATCATTTAAAATAAAACAAAAATAAAAAACTAAAACATCACATAAACGGAGGGAATAATAAAAAAAGGTAGGGTTCCATAGAGAAGTCACGTGGCTCCCATGGAAATTGAAGTGGATTCTTCTTGTGTGCAGGTCTGCAAGTAGTAGAGAATCATATATATAGTACAATCTCTCAGTTACTATCTATCTACATTCTACAATTAGAAAGAGAGAGAGAGAGATAATAAGTAGAGAAGAGCACATGCATTGAGAGATAGATGGAGAAAGAAACTCATAACTATGTGTGTGTGAGTGACTTCACTCACATGTGAGCTTTCCTTTTCTCTTTTTCCTTTTTTCAACTCATGAGGTCCCCTTCTCTGCCATCAGGCTGTTTTGGATTCCTTTCCTCTTTCTTCCAATTCTCACGCGCAATTCGGATCATATCTCTTGCTCATTTGAAGTTGTAGAGAATGATGGCTTATTCGGTTCAATTCGGTTTAAGTTATTTGAGTTTTTATTTAGTTTCTTAAAAATGTTAATTCGAAATTAAATTATATATTAGTTAAATTCAATTCATGTAATTTGGATTTTGATTCTTTGATATTTTTAAAAATATGTTAATTCAAGAGTAAATTATATATTAGTTTGTTTTTATATTTGATTTAATTTGATTTATATAAAATAATAGTGTAAAAATAAATATAGATAAATAATTTCAGTTATTTTTATAGATTTTGAACATATTTAAATATATTTTATTATATATGTAATTAAAATATATAAATTTTTAATTAATTTTAGATAAGAATTCATATGAGCTTGGGTTCGAATGTATAAGTATATTTGTATTCATTCAGAATTTTAAAAAATTCAGATAAGGTTCGATATAATAAAATTCATATTTGGAAAATTACCATTCAATTCATTACTTTTGTTTGGAAATATTTTGTTTGGGCATGATGCATAAACAAGCCAGATATTAATAATAAAAAACCATTACTACTATTCAGGAAAAGAATACAAACACAAAGATTTTACGAGTCAAAAGTGTGAATTAAGTTTCACATGTCGACAAAGCTATTATTACTAAACTAAGCAGGTTACAATCATGCTAATGATAAGTAAAAAAAATTAATCTTTCTGGATTAGAGGAAAAAAAAAAGACAAATAAAAATCAAATCTATCTATCTGTCAGAACCTTACAGTGAGATCCACTTGAGTATACTGACCGACTTCTCCACTTATCCACCACTCACCATTGCGCGTGATTATCACGATCCAATTTCTCTCTAACCAAAACAAAAACAAAATACACTCTCAAATTTTTGAAATCTCAAGAATATGTTCATGTAAATTAACACAAATCGAAAAACTTAACTGAAATCGAAGAGGACTATAATCAGTGAAAAAGTTAATTGATTTAAAATTTAACTATCCAAATAATCAAATCTAAATTTGAACCAAACTGAAACCAAAATGATACTCAAAATATTCGAATATAAATTTAAATATTCAATATTTATAGATATTTGATATATTTTAATATTTTTTTTTAGTTTTTCTTTTGTTGTATTTTGTGATTTTTAATGAAAATAAATTAAAATTTCAAATTTAATAGTATTGTGAGTATTTTAAGTTGAAAATATATGAATCAAAATCTAAATTGGAAGGATCCAAACTAAATACGTACTAAAAATAACGTATAGATCTTCAAAGCGTTTCCAAAAAAAATGAAAATTCGAATGATCTAACTTGAACCCGAATGGATACCCGATCACTAAAACAAAAATCCACATTTGGAATTAAAAGCATACTTAGATTCAAATCATAACCAATCAATTAGGGAAAACCTAGAGTAAACCAAAATGAACTCGAACCGGAATGGTTTAGCTGGTCCTACACCAATCTACTACTAATTCCATTCCTGATATAAATACACACATCTTCTCTTCCAACTCCATCCTCTCTCCCTCCGTCAATGGTGGAAACCCTAGTCATTTCCACTACAAAGCGCTCTTCGCCGTCTCCATCCACCGTCGGTTTCAATCGGAGAACCAGAGCAAGATTTTCGGATGCAACGGCCAGTGTTAGCGACACAAACGTAGAAGATGATAATGATGATGAAGAAAGAGTAGAGGAGAAGATCGAGGCGCTTCAGACTATAGTTCCCGGAGGTACGGCGCTTGGAATTGACGCGCTGTTTGAAGAGACGGCTAGTTACATTTTGGCTCTACAATGTCAGATCAATGCCATTAAAGTTCTCACTGCTTTTCTTGGTGGTTTTGAGAAACATGATATGAAATTTGGAGGTTGAAGATGAAGATCCAATTTGAAATTCTGAATTCCTTAGTTCGGATTCATAATTTAGTTTTTTTTTTTTTTTTTCTGATTTTATGTGTTTTTATTTGAAATATCTCCATTTTTTCACATGAAATTCGATAATTATATAAAGTTTCGGTGGTAAATTTGCTAGCAATCCTACTATAGTACACTAGATTTTGACCACTTAAATTCTGGAATTATATATTTTGAAGTAAACCAAAATTAAACTTTTATTTTTTGTGTTATAAATTTAATATAAATATTTTTTAGTATTTTATTATAATTAGATCAGATTTATTTCTGTCTTATTAATTCAGGATTCAAAATATTTTATTTCAAAATTTATTTATTTAGATATTAATTAAAATATTTTAATTGATTAAATTTAATAAGATTTCTTTTAATTTTCTCTGAATTTTTGCTCTATAATTTAGCATATTTTATTAACTTTTAAAAGCAATCCGGTTATAGTAAATTTGGGCCTCTAGGAGCTTACCACTAATGGGCCTTAGGCCCATATAATAATGAGATTACTGAAATATTGTATCGAAGTGGACTTTGCTCAGTGCATTCCAACTCCATTGGCTGTCGTCGACTCACTATAAACCCTAAAAATCGAATCTTTTAACCGATATCCGATTCCCCTCCCGCAAATTCTCGTCTTTTCTGAAAATCCAAAGGTAAGAAACAAAATTCTGGTATTATCTCTCTTCCTGGTTTCTGGGTTTTTTCGTTTATCTTTTCGGATAAGGGAAATGTCTTTATCTCGATTTTTGGTTTCCGAGAAAATGTCACAGTGACTGATTCCATTTCTTAGTTATTAAATCTGTGAAATTCCGTTTGAGCTATTCATATTATTCGTTTGAATTGTCTGTTGAATTTTTTCTCAAGGAACACAGCGCAAATGGCGGATGAGGTTGAGGATCGTGCAGCAAAGGGGATCCCTGATTCATATCAAGGACTAGAGAAAAAGTCTGAGGAAATGGAGAACAAGAATCAGGAACTAACGAGGCAGAATCTCGAAATGAAGGAGAGGTTGAAGAAGCTATCTGAAGAAATCGAAGAGATGAAAGGAGTAGATGAGGAGATGAATCAGAGATTCAGAGAAATGGAGAAAGAGATTGAGGATTACGAGGAAGAAAAGAGAGCTCTTGAATCAATATCTACACGAGCTGTTGAGCTTGAAACAGAGGTGAAAAATCTTCAAGACGATTTGATAGCTTCTCTGAACAGTGTGAATAAGACTGCAGAAGAAGTGGCTGAGCTGAAGAAAGCATTGGCAGAGAAAGAGGAGAAGCTTGAGGGATATGAGAAGGAAGCTGAGAGTTTAAGGAAAGATAGAGCTGAGATTGAGAAGAAAGTTAGAGATTTAGAAAGGAAGATTGGTGTTCTTCAAGTGAGGGAAATGGAAGAGAAGAGTAAGAAACTTAGACTTGAAGAGGAGATGAAGGAGAAAGGTAATGAGAAAGAGAGAGAGATAAACGAATTGCAGAAGGAAGTTAGTGTTCTGAATCTTGAATTGGTGAAGAATGTTGAGGAATTAGAGAAATGCAAGTCGGAGAAGAAGCTCACAGAGGAAACTTTGAATGAAGCTCAAAAGAGAGGGAAGGAGTTGGAGTTGAAGAAAGACGAGTTGTTGAAGAAAGTTGAGGAAGCTAAGAAAACAATGGTTGGGTTGAGTGAAAGAACCATGGAGTCTAGTAATGGAGTCAGAGACATGGAAGAAGAGTTTCACTGGCCAGTGATTGCTGCTGGATCAGTTGGAGCTGCTAGTTTGGTTGCAGCGACCTTGTTCGTCTACTATTCTAAGCTAAGGTGATTTTGATGAATATGTAGCCGACGACCAAACTCTTAAGGTTGCTTTAGAATTTTGTTTGGGTTTGGATCTGAGTTTGTGATGTTTTTGGTATGTGACAGTCATGTTTTTGTTGATGAGACAGATAAATTTTTGTTCTTCACTTCTGCTCGTTTAAGTTTATCATTTTACTTGGATGTTCACAAAGAGAATGCTTATTGAAAGGAGAAACCAAAGGTCTAGTTTTCTCTTAGCTCTTTTGTTCTTCGAGGTCCGTGTCCAAATACTGCCATTTTAAGACGGGGGACAGATGAGCAAAACCAGTAATGGGCATTCATTGTCGGACACAGATTTTAGTATTCATATATGATCCAAAATGAAATTAGTTTGGTTCCGATTTGGTAATTTGATTTGATTTCAGATATTTGGAAAAGAAAAAAAAATAACCGAATACAATTTTTTTTAAGATAATGGATATATTAGATCTTATATTTATTTAATCGAATAATTAAAATTACACCAATACTGAATCGAAAATTGAATGTGTAGCTAACATTAATAAAATAAAATAAGAAATTACTAATTATATTAATATTAGTTAAACTATTATTTTATTTTTATGAATATTTTCTGTTATTTTTAATTATTTTAGATATTTTTAATTATTTTTGATAAAAATAAGTAAATTATAAAAAACAGTTTAATTCATTTTCCAACACCCGAACAATAACAGAAATTGAATCAATCACAAACTAATTCGAAAAAATGCTAAAATACTTGATTCCTAAAATTTTGTACCTAAATAAACGAATATAAATCGAACTCAAACAGATCATCCAAATATCCAAGCCTAAGCAAAACATACAATTTGACTTCTTTGATTGTGTGCTTGGGGCCTCACCGAAATTATATATTTTAGGGTCCTAAATTTTGGTAAAAATTCTATTAGTTGAATGGTTAAGTCATTTTAGTGAAACATAGAGATTTAGAGTTTGAATCTAGACACTACCAAACTTCAATTATTTTTTTTCCTTCAGTTTTTTCAGATTTTACTTGGGCCTTTAAATTCTTAGGACCGATACCGAAGGGAACGATAGATTTTACTTTGTTTAGGTTAATTATGGCCGTTTATATTTTTGGAAATCAAATCGTGTGGGAAAAAAAATTCTTTTTAATTATTTAAAAAAAACAGTCCCAAGAAATCTTGGATTTTTTTGTCTCCATATTTGCCGATAAACAACTTGCAATTGACACAAAAAAAAATAAAAACAACTTCTTGCAACTAATTTTTGTTTGGGTCAATAAAAGTAAGAAATATTATAAAGAACCCTGAGATGCAGACTTCTTCGATGGCTGCCTCCACTACTTTCTACTACCCAATCCCCAAAAGCTTCCTTCTTTCTCCTCCCCTTAACAAACGAAACCCTAATTTCATCTCTTGCTCCACCAAACCCATTTCCTGTCCTCCTTCACCTTCTCTGAAAACGACAACATATCGAAACGATAAGCAAAATCTGAGTCTACACACTTTTGAAGATTCGTTTCTTTTCTATCAATTCAGCTCTCCAACCGACGACCCAGGATTCTCTAACCAAATTCCCGAAGAATTTGACGGAGAGTTACACGATTTGGGGCTTACCAAGGTAGAAGAAAACGTCGGCTTGCGAATTTCGTCGAACATGTGGTGGGCAGATCTGAAAGCAGCTATTGGACAACGAATTAACGTCGAGGGTATTGTTTCTTCTGTATCTGTAGTTGTTAGAGATCGACATTTGGCCATTCCACATGTTTCTGTGAAAGATCTACGGTATATTGATTGGGGAGAGCTGAAGAGAAAGGGATTCAAAGGTGTAGTGTTTGATAAAGACAATACTTTAACAGCTCCGTATTCTTTAGCTATCTGGCCACCTCTTAGGCCTTCGATTGAGAAGTGTAAGGCTGTGTTTGGCCACGACATCGCCGTCTTTAGCAATTCTGCTGGTAAAATTTGGATCCAAATTTTGAATCTTTTTTTTTTGTTTAGTTTGTAGTTTCTTGTTGACTATAGATGCTTATTCTTTAGGGCTTACTGAATATGATCACGATGATTCGAAAGCTAAAGCATTGGAGGCTGAAACAGGAATTAGAGTGTTGAGGCATAGTAAGTTCCTTGATCTAATATTGGAGGCTTCTCATGGTTTTAAGCATTGTATGATAACTGTTAAGGATTGTTCTTGATTCATGATTTTAGGAGTAAAGAAGCCTGCAGGAACTGCTGAAGAAGTAGAAAAACACTTTGGTTGCTCATCTTCAGAGCTAATCATGGTAACTTATGATGAAGCTGGTGATTTGAGATTTGGTATATAAAATGTTTATGTGTTTGAGTGTGTTTTTGAGCAGGTGGGTGATAGACCTTTCACAGATATTGTTTACGGCAACAGAAATGGATTCCTAACTGTATTAACAGAGCCTTTGAGTCGAGCTGATGAGCCTTTCATTGTTAGACAGGTTTGTTTTTTGTCTCATCTTCTCCTTTAATTTGGAAACTGGAAGCTTGTTGTTTTTGCAATTCAATTTCGCTTTACCAAATCGTGTGCATAGTATAGGTAAATGGAGTTATTTCACTTAGTTGTTCATGCTTTGTGGAACAAATTTTGCAGGTGAGGAGACTAGAGCTAGCTTTGTTGAAACGTTGGTTGAGAAAAGGTTTGAAACCAGTGGATCATAGTTTTGTATCTGATGTAACACAGTTTGTTAAGGATCCATCAGATTTGTAAGATGGATATTCATTTCGCTAAAGCAACAACTTTGTTCCTTATTTTTGTGTAATGGAGATTTTGACCAGAATTCACTCGAGATTGAATGATAAAAATGCAGAGACAAATATATTTCTGTCATGGATGTCTTATGGGTGGGCGATGGGGTCGGGTTGAATCTATTTAGGTTTTCGAGGTGAAACTTAGAAGATTTGCTTGGTTGTTTTTTTTTTCGATATGGATATGGTTCGGTTTAAATTCTTTCGGATTTTAAGTTTCCAACAAAGATACACTAAATATTATGAAACATGAAATTTAAAATATTTTTTAAAAAAACATTCACAAAAAATCCAAAAAATTTACTATAAAACTAAAAAAACATTTAAAATATATGAATGATTAAAAGTTTAATATAAATCATTAAAAATATATCAAATATATTAAAATAATAATAAATATTGCATAATCAGGTTTAAGTTCAGATATCTTGGGTATTGATTTGGTTCGATTCTTCGGATAGTGGAATTTAAATTCGAATAAGTAGTTTCACATGTTCCAGACCGGTTTGATACTTCTTATTTCAGTTCAGTTTCAGTTCGATTCTTCAAGTCCGATTGATTTGCCTAAACC
Source organism: Biscutella laevigata subsp. laevigata (assembly GCA_900406315.1). NCBI lineage: Eukaryota > Viridiplantae > Streptophyta > Magnoliopsida > Brassicales > Brassicaceae > Biscutella > Biscutella laevigata. Next base: position 18,171 of record OVAU01000688.1, read on the forward strand.
TAGCATGTTTCAGCTGGATTTTCAAATTCCTCTATATTTGCTTTGGATAATACATCAGCATTAGATTTTATTTTAGCTTTTTGTTCACATTATAATACATACACATTTTTTTTTTTTTGGTAAATGTTAAACTTTATACCATTTTGAGTTTTTGATAGAAAATATGAGAAAACAAAGAAAGCAGAAAAAAACTGAAAATAAGAAATGAAATCTATCCGAGGCCCACAAACAGGCTCATAAACAGCTAACCCTAACCCAAGAGAGGCCTAAAGCAAGAGTTCAGAAACTAAAGTCCAGAGGCCCAAAAGGCACTAAAGCCCATTCAGGCCCAAGGAGCAATAGGCCCAAAACTCAGGA